>CAKAKR010041664.1:0-16412 GCA_916700685.1 Adelosebastes latens
TGACAAAAAAGCAATTTCAATTGAAGTGTTTTTCCACCTGTGCAGAGACATGACTTGTAGCTGTATGGCAGGTCTGGACCACGCGTGAATTTTGTTTGTACAGCTACTTAAGAACTAATCTGTTTGTATGAGTGCTTCTTGCATGAGGAAATGAAAACACCTGTGGTTGATTTAACAAAACAGCTTTGTGGTTGACACTCTCTCGCTCTTTGTCTCTCGTGTTAACAGTTCGTCCTGTGCACAATGGCCATCTAAGGTCTGCCGTCTGTCCCACACCACGAGGTCAGCGCGCCTGACGAGCCAATCAGTGGTGGATTCTGGACCACTGCCTCATAGGAATGTAAAGGGAGGCCAGTATATTTGACTGAGTGGAAATGAGCCGCAACAGGAAAGTACCCATCGCTTGTAACGCTTGCAGTAACGCTTTAGTCTTGTATGTCACACAGGGAAGTGCTAAAGATGTATCATATATACACAGTATGTATCCACATTAGAGGGAATATAATACATTGTCTTTAAAGCCCATATGTGTAGGATTTTCAAAATAAAAGTTGCAGCACATTAGTGTCAGAATAATTAGAGAAAAGCTGCATTAGATGCACACATAGAGGCTTTAAAGAACGGGGGTTTGAGAGTTTCAGTGGAAAATGTAGGGATTAATAAACCAGATTATATCTTCTACTATTAGTTTGAAAATTCTGCTTTGGGTCTCTCATTTTGGAATGAAAGTCAACTGATATAGAGGATGTTCCTACCTGCGAGACACCTATTGTGCCATTATAATCTCTGAATGTATGGTCTAATATATTAAACCCATTGATATATAACTCTGTAGTAATGGCAGCATCATGATTGATTAAATGTTAGCTAACGTATTCTCATACAACAGTTCGTATGATATGCTTTTTCCTACGAATGTCCAGCGTCAATTTCCAACCCAGTCTTTTCAAAATAAACTTCCGTCTTCACAGGAACGACTTGGTTTAGATAACAAAACTACTTTGTTGGATTTAGGGAAAGATTGTGTTTATGTTAAGCCGCACCAGAAGTGGCATAACTTATGTACGGAAGTTACGCGCCAAAAAAGACTTAATTAGGTTTAGGAAAAGATCGTGGTTTAAGTTAAAAAAACTCCGGAAGTGGCGTAACTTAAATACAGAAGTTACGTGGTTCACAATTCCGTGGATTACATATGAATTGATTTCTTGGGATATATAGGAATTACAGTGCATTAACTTTTCGTAGGTATAGCTACGAACGGTGTATGAGAACAGCCTGTTAGCAGCATTTACAGATAAAATGATGTTGATTTACACTGAACTTCATACAGTTATGAATTTTGTCAAAGCATTTTTCCTCATTATTTTTTGTAATATTTGTGCACTTGTGTTTCATAAAACTTTAGATTATAGATTAGCCTGATGTTTAACTTGATAACAAGCCAAAGTGACTGTGAGCCGATATAAATCCACACTGTTATTAATGATATGAGATATAAACATATTGCCATATAGCTACAGAATGTTCATTTTGCAGCTGTAAACTTTTTGTTTTTCAGTACAAACACAGCTGTGTCCTCATTTGTAAAGATTGCACACACCCGATGTTGTAGTAAAAATCACATTTTGTTACTCACAATAAACACTTTCTAATCAGTATGCATTCTGTTTATTAATTTATACAATTGCGCATTCCCCCCTTCCCCCAGTCTATTTACACGATATATTTAATTTCTTTAAATATAGTTAAGAACAGAAACATTCAAATTAGCTGTTAAGTGTTGCATTGTATAAAATACAGTGGCAAACATTTAAAAAAATGCATAAAAACAATTGTGAAAAGCACTAGATTTTAAAAAGTGACATTTATAATCCAGTACAGCAAGTTTTCTAATCTGTGCAAAAGTTTGCAAATCCCATGAAAGTTCGGTAGACTCTTCAGGCGGTTTGGACATGTCGAGTTTAGCAACTTTTGTTCTACATCTGTGCTCGAGAAAGAATCAAAGGAAACACCCCGCGCTCTGCTGGGAACATCTGTATTGTCTCTTTTGTCTCCATCCGTCTTAACCGATACGTCTCCATCAGGTTTTCAGGGGGACAAAATGACAGTAGAGTGTTGAATACGTTCAATAAGGGTAACGTCAATGTAGAAAATCAATGTGCAATATTAAATCAAGACAGACAGTACGTGCAGCTTAAAGCCTGCCACTGAAGTCTTGCTTGCTACATTGAGAGGCTATGCATTCGTCATCTTCCCATCATCCCACAGCATTCTAACTCACATCAGGGGGGTTTAAAAACAATAAGGTACATAGAAAAATAATGGCAAATGAAACTTTTGTTTTAGAAAAATAGGTCGAACCGTTATTTCTAAATCTCTCTGGGTGAGTTATGTAGCTTACAAATCAATACACACAGTTGATTGAGACCTTTTTTTTTATAATTTAGTCAAGTGCGGTCTCCATGCAATACGTCAGCTCGTGTTGGAATTTGTGTCATTTTCGTCATGCGCCCTAAAATGGTTCAGTACATTTACATCTTGACGGTGGAGAAGCGGGGTTCCGTTGCGTTGGATTGACGTCGTTTGTAAAGGCTAGAGCAGGCTTAGAAAGCTAAGGCTATTGGAGGCTGAGCTGAGTCCTCGGCCCGAAACATGAAAAAAAAACTTTTTTTTTTGTTTGGTTTTCTGATGTTGCTTTCTTAATGATGATTTTTTTTTTTTATTTACGAAATTGTACTTTTTAAGAAGACAATGGAAGACCTAAAGCATGCAACCAAAAACGTATGGTGTGGGATCGTCTAGAGTTCTCTCCAGTTGTGAGAAGATTCAGCTTCCTGTCTGGTTTACATACGCTTGTAAGGGACATTATGTCAATGCAGTTTGGGGATTTGGGGATCACACCTAAGGGCAATTTAGAGTCAACAATTAACCTAACCTGCATGATTCTGGAGCACCCAGAGAAAACCCACGCTAACATGGGGAGAACATGCAACCACTGCACCACTGCAGCCCCCAATGTATCTCTCAGGGCTCATTAATTAAAGGATTGCCCTCTTGCCCGGGGCAAGTAAAATGCTACAGTGGGCTAGTAAATCTAGCAACTTACTTGCTCTGATTGGGCAAATGGTAAAAAAGAATTAAACTCGCAAGAAAATGGTGGCGGGTAAAGACAAAGTTTATGATCTGAAGTGCAACTGAGCATTTCAATTATCCTTAAAACAGCAGTTTAGGTGGGTTGCGTTAGAGGATGTGGGCAAAACTCCAGATTAATTTACTTTAATAAAGATTAAACATGACAGTTAACTTTGGTCTTTGGTGTTATTTGATTATCGCTAATAAAAAAAACACAATTTGTATAGGGGCAAGTAAAAATTAACTTTGGGCAAGTAGATTTCTGAAACCACTTTCCCAACATTAACATTGAACCCTGCTTCTGGATCAAAAATATACATGCAACTACTACTACTGTATATCAGAAATATTGGTGGCATACAAAGTTAGAGCAAATTCGGGTCCCGAGATCACCAGTTCAATCAACTACTGTGCAATTACAAGTACTGGGAGTACCGAGTTCTCCGGGTGTGAATGTGGGCGTGAATGGTTGTGTTAGCGTGGGTTTGGAAGAAGACAAAGAAGTACATTTACCAATCATTCAACCAGTCACAGAGAAATCATTAAAATCCCCAAACTGCCTGGACATAAATGCCCTTTACATGATTATGACTGCAACTGCAAATACCCCACAACCATGCTGATGTAATATTGACAGGATGCAGGTGGTTATATAGTAATTATATGTTTTCAAATCCACTAACTTGAAGCCTTAATTTTGTTGTCTTGACCATTGAACTTGAACATTCTGCGTGTTTAGTTAATTCGCAACAATAAATGCTGCTGAAAGATGCTCTTTTCTTTGTTCATATAAAATCATCTCCAGAGTGTTATAAACTCTAGAAATATACCAAGATTCTTTTCGTCGTTATTGCTCTCAAAGACTCACAAAAGTCTTGTTGTGCTATGGGATGTCCACGCAGCCTCTACACACATTATTAATATTTTGAGCGGAATAAGATTTTCGATGTCGTGTAACAGTAGGCACGCTAAATATACAGACGGACCTCCTCGTGAGTTTGTGACTGCGACGACCGGTTTCGGAGCTGCTGATAAAAGCTGCGGAGCGGAATATAGAAATGCCTCGGAAAGAGTTTCAAGTAGCTTTGTCCCCCCGTGAGGAGGGGACGAGTCGTAGAAAATGAGACTTGATAGCTACAGTAGTCTGTAAGCATGCCAAGATCACACCTGATTGCCTGGTGGGTTGCGGTGCGTTTGTGAGGAACATGCGTCAGGAAAGAAAAGAAACCGTGAGGAACAAAAACATGCATATCTCTTTTTAAAAAAAGCACATAGGTAGGTGCCTCGTGTCGCTGGCAGTGTTCTATTTGAAGTATGTACACGGTAGGTAGATGGTGACTTTACATATGGTAGTAATATAGTGTATAAATACCTCTGTATAAATGACTTTATACATTTAAATCAGAGAGTTGGAAGGGCGGGGGCTGGGAGAGTTTCCGAAAAGGAATGGAAGAAAGTCTACAGTTTGTTTTCCTTTGCATATACAGTCTCTTTTCTTAGACCCTGAGTCAAGCTTGAGAGAAGATCTTCGGTCGACGTTGGACGCCTACTTTCCTGGAAGCCCCGGGTCAGAAACTGGCCTGTGTAGTCCCAACGTTCCTGAGCTGCTGGGGACATCAGGTAGGGAGGCTTGTCGGCCTGACGGGAACCTCGGTGGCTGTTGTTGTTGTTGGTGGTTGTGGTTGTGGCGTTGCTCTACAGAGTCCACGCCGTTGTGTGTGTGTCTCTGCTCTGTGTCCGTGTCGCTCTCGAGCAGTCCAGCAAAGTTCCCGTCTGGAAGAGTCTCTGTGCGGAGGAGGACTGGGGAGGTTTCTTTGGATTGGTTCTGGGCCGTTTCTGGGCCGGGGCTCTGGAGGAGACACGGGACAAGAGGGCGTCATGAGCCATTTGGCAGAGAAACTAAACACAGAGATATCAAAGGAAGCGGAGTACACATGGTTACAGATAATGAGGGCGATTCTAGGATCAGGGTGGAGGTTTTGTTTCAACATTGGGGGAGAAATTTTGAGCGTCAAACACTTCATTTCCTGCATTCTGGTGAATTTTTATGCACCAGTTTCTGCCTTTTCTACATCAAGTTACGGTGGAAATGTCTTTATTTATGTAAAGGAAAACACAAAATGGCTGCAGCAAGAGGGTCGCAGGTTCAAACACGGCTTGCGGCCCTTCTGTGTGGAGTTTGCATGTTCTCCCCGTGTTAGCGTGGGTTTACCCCGGGTACTCCGGTTTCTCCCACAGTCCAAAAAGACATGCAGGTTAGGTTAATTGTTGACTCTAAATTGTGAATGTGAGCGTGAATGGTTGTCTGTCTCTACGTGTCAGCCCTGTGATAGTCTGGCGACATGTCCAGGGTGTACCCCGCCTACGCCCAATGTCAGCTGGGAGTGTCTCTAGCCCCCCTGAATAGGATAAGCGGTTAAAGATAATGGATGGATAGTAAACAAGGAATAAACATACAAGAGCTGCGGGTTATGATTATTGCATTATTTTTGTTTTTTTGGCTCGGTGTCTTGTGTACCTGTGGCCGAGGCGGAGCAGGAGCAGGAGCCAGGCTGAGATCCGTCTGGATGGAGGACGACGGCTGGACCCTGATGGCTGGCCTCTGGTACTCGGGGCTGGAGGTGACGGTGCTGTAGGCGGGTGGACCCGACGTGGTCTGCCTCTGGAGGAGCTGCAGGATGGCCTGGATGTCTGAAGTCATCTGGGACTCCAGTCTGAGGGACGGACGGATATAAAAACACGGTTGGTTTAAAGAAATTCTCCTGAATGTCTGCTGAAAACGTTAGTGGTTGAGGACACAATTCTGTGGTGAATACTAACATGAACAACAGCTCATTAATCAATATGTGTCATCATCACACAGAATAAACCTGAATGACACCAAATGAATGTCTGTCCTTTAAAGTAACTCATCTGGTTTTGATTGGTTCTTGTAACAGTTATGATACCAATGAAAGGTGTAATGATGCTGATCACTACCAATGGTGATTAAACCAATCACTCATTTCTCAACAAAAAATCCTAGACAGTAAGCCCAGATGGGAAAAGTATGAAAATATGTTTAATTTGTGGCAGCTGCCCCTTCTCTGGTGCTTGCTGCCGTTTCCCTTTTCCCTGGTGTTTTTGTGGTTGAATTGCTGAGTGATTGGAGGATTATTCAGTTCACCTGTTGGCTCTTAAATGATAGTTGAGAGCAGCTTGGTGCATTCCCCTCTTAGCCAATCAGGGTGTGACGACGCCCTTTCTGAAGGGCTTAAAAGAGGAGGGAAACTGCACACCCAGTGTCATTCTGATCTCTCCTTCACTAAATGCAACATGTGTTATCAGCCAAGCCAGAAACTCTGCTCTGTTTTAGGCCCTTTTGAGATTCGGTGCTCTTTGTGTTTTGCTTATTGAGAGTGTTGACTATCCTAGTTGGGGAAACAAAATAAGTACTATTCAATTAGGTTACCTGTACTAGGACGTTTAGGTGCTATTTGTGCAAGGATCTGGCTTACCTCACGATAGCCTAGTGCCTGCAGGCTCTTTTTCGTTATTCTATTCATTTGTTGATTTTCACTGAAACCCTTTATACCCATTTCTTTTAGTCTATTTAATTTGAGGAAACTTTAAAGGAGAGTAAAAGGAAAAATAAAAACAATATTTCAGTTTCCTTAATTGTTGTTAATAATTGGCTGAAACATTGTATGCTGCGTCCCCCCCCCCCTTGTGTAACACAGTGCTATCATTATGAAATGGTGGATGGGTGGTCAGTACTAATACCGAACACTAGGGGGAGGCTCAACCTTACTACTTGAGTATTATAGTAGCTTCTGAAATGCATATCCTCCAGGAAGAGTCACGTATTCTCATCCTTTACTTAAGTAAAAATACTCCATTACAAGTAAAAGCTCTGCAAGTATTATCAGCAAAATGTACTAAAGTGGCACTCTTGAAGATTTTCATGTAAAAAAATGTCTGTTAAGTCACTATCTATAACCACATGAGGTAACACAATGGTGATTGAGATAATGTTACAGTTACAGATAATGGATGGATGATCTTACACTGGAATTCTTTATAAATCGCTGAAGGCTTTGATTTTTTCCATCACCTAATGCAGCGAGTTCCATCAGGCTACGGAGAGTCTGAGATTCTGAGATCGTGAATCACCTCTTTTCTCCACACTTTTTTTTTGCAGTCCATCAGCAAAAAAGAAATGAGCCACAAAACGAGCCAGCAGAGGCTTCCATGCAGCGTAGAGGGGAATACCTCCCTGTCTGTTTGCCAGGTCTGGCTCTTTAGAGGACAATAAGTGCAAATAAACACTTTTGGCTCCAGCCTGTTTGTGTAAAACGAGAGTTGGTGGTGCAGTATTGCCGACTCAGACTAATACTCCGGCAGAAGTGGATGAATGACGCTGGCATTTAGCTGCATGCTCCATCATTACATCTCAGGAGGGAGAACACCATTTCCTCCAAAACTTCACGGTGACATCCAGCATCCCAACCTCGCAGGATGACGTCAGCAGTCCTCGCAATGTGTCTGCATCTCGTGGCTGCGCGCTATAAATAGACAGCCCCCCCCCTCATCTGTATCAGTGCAGCAGCCGAGGATCACACGGCCCGCTCTCTGCATTAACACGGCTGCAGCGGGTGTCTGGCCTAAAATGTCTCCGTGCAAGCCAATTATAGGCAGAATCACGGGGGGGGTAGAGTTTGTACTGCGAGCTCTGAAAGATGACTTTGTTGGAGTGAAGTTGGAAGAAAAATAAAAAGCCTATAATGGGAGTCGGAGCCCGAAGGTGTCTTTACAGTAGTTATCTAAAGGTCACGAGTCTCCACTTTAAAAGAACACATCTTGTGCTTCATGCTTCAGATCAAAGTCTGAAAATATGGATTCATTTGCATCCATTTGATCTGGATTTATTTGATATTAAAAATATATTTTTTCTCTCTCTCTTATTGTTATAGTTTTTATTATTTTAATACATTATTCTGTTGCCTATATTTGAACTGAATTTGCAATAAATTTAAATATTCTAAATTTGCAATACTGCTTTCCCTCATGTGTGTATGATAATTCACCTGTAAAATATAGATTTTTTTTATTTTAATAACGCGTTAACGCAAATTCGCCACTAATTTCTTTAACGCATTAATCGATGATCCGGAGGTTGCACTAGCTCGTTGCGAGAGACGCTAAATAATGCTCCAAAACTTACGCTAAATCTTGGCGAGGAAAAAACTGTCATGGCCATTTTCAAAGGGGTCCCTTGACCTCTGACCTCAAGATATGTGAATGAAAATGTGTTCTATGGGTACCCACGAGTCTCCCCTTTACAGACATGCCCACTTTATGATAATCACATGCAGTTTGGGGCAAGTCATAGTCAAGTCAGCACACTGACACACTGACAGCTGTTGTTGCCTGTTGGGCTGCAGTTTGTCATGTTATGATTTGAGCATTTTTTAATGCTAAATGCAGTACCTGTGAGGGTTTCTGGACAGTATTTGTCATTGTTGTGTGTTGTTAATTGATTTCCAATAATAAATATATACATACATTTACATAAAGCAGCACATTTTCCCACTCCCATGTTGATACGGGTATTAAATACTTGACAAATCTGCCTTTAAGGTACATTTTGAACAGATAAAATTGTGCAATTACTTTGTGATTAAATATTCTAAAAAGATTGACAGCCCTATTATTTATCAGACTTCGCACAGCTCCTTCTGGAGACCCAAAAGGCTTTATATACATGTATGCAGTGGTACTCCCAACACCTGGAAACACACTCTGAGGTGTAACATCGGTGGAGTTCCCCTTTAAAAAGGTGTGAATATCACATTGAAACGCCACATCATTTTCATCACATCCTCTGAAACAATGATATGATGGGATTTGAGATAAAGCCAGAGAAGGATTATATAAACGAGGCCATCAGCTCTCATCCATCCTCACAGTTAGAGGGCACGTTATACTGAATGTGTCGCTGGATGTTAATGAGGTTTTTTTTACCTGTTGAGGTGCTGCTGCAGCAGGTCCAGCCGTTGCTCCACCTCTCCGTAGGTGAGGTCCGTGTCGCTGTCGTCCTCCGCGGCCGGCGTCTCTTGACACTGGGCCGGCTCCTCGGCGCCCTCGTCGGGACGCTGACGCACCCACTCGTCTGCGTGGAGCTCTGCGGGGAGAAACGTGTGCACTGGGTAACTGAGCTGTGTTATTAGAGCGCTGCCTCGAGGGGAAGCATCTTCCTGTGTTGTGCCCTCTCATCATTTAGCTTTACTAAGCTCTGATCAGCTTACCGCCTCGTGGATCCTAACAGAGGAAAACACACATCTGACCCCGCTACTATCACACCTTCACTGGGATTTTTTTGTTCCCCTTCCTTTTGGGGTTTTCTGCAAGTGATGGCTGGAGATTAAATTGGCATTTTCCTGTAGCTGTTCTCACCGGGCTGTTTTGTAGAAATCAATATCACTGTGCTCTAACGCTGGCAGAAATCCTCTTACAGCTGGAAAACAGCTGAATTATGACATGCTATCAAGTCGGTTTCCCCAGTTTAACGTTAAAATATAGTAGCAACAGTTAAGTGTTATTGTTGTGTTGCTATGCGTGCAGGAGTTTTGTTCACACTGGATGATTTTATGGGGGTTTAAAGGGAAAGTAGGAGACCACATGGCAGGAAAGTAACCTATTTTAGCCACCTACAAGTATCAATATCAGTATCATATATCATATCATAATAGCATGCATCTACTGTAGGTAATACAACCCCACTTCCAAACACCCGAACTATCCCTTTAAGTTGTTGCTTCTTCCGGCAGGAGATCACACGAGGTCACAAACTGGCGTGTTTGCTCGAGGAATTCTCCCCCAGCTTGCCGGGGGATGTCCATCCCAGCTGCAGCTCTTAGTGTGGAAGCCGTCTGCTCTACGCTGGTGATCCGCGGGAGGATTTCATAACACTTTGTCTGGGTGACTGTACAGCGTCACGGCAGCTGAATAAACAATTAAAACCACACTCCCAAAAAAAGATTTAAACGTGACCAGATACGGTGATGTCGACATGATTTTACCTACCGTTTCCTGTAAATCCTTTATTTTGGTCATGACCTACGATCAGAAGGGGGTGACCCCCGGGCCGCTGGATATAATCCTCTTATTACTGAGTGGGTTTTAGGTTTCACCGTAATGACACATAATCCCTGTTTGGATTTTTTAATAGGTGTGACATTCCTCCTCTGGGGTTTAGGGATTTTTTTCCGTTTTTTTTTTCTAAATTAACTTCTGAGCCAATTATGGAGTGAAACTTTAGAGGACAAGCGTGCGGATTTACAGGAAAATTTCACAGTGATTTGGAAACCCTTCTGTGTGGAGTTTGCATGTTCTCCCCGTGTTAGCGTGGGTTTGCTCCGGGTGCTCAGGTTTCCCCTCACAGTCTAAAAACATGCAGGTTAGGTAAATTGTTGAATTAGGTGTGAATGTGAGCGGCAAAAATAGAAGTCCCTGTTTAGGATAAACATTTGTTTGAATGATAGGGACGTAAAAAGAAAAAGCCCAAAAATAAATCCCCTTGTTACTAAATAAAAGTGCCGTTCTCTACCTTTATATGCCTGGTTCTGCGTGTTGTCTCCAGCCTGTGCGTCTGCGGCGCCGCTCAGCCCGAGGCCCACGGCGTGGTCCCTAACCACCGGGTAGCCCAGCACACCAGAACACAAGGGCCTCTGCTCCTCCTCCTCCTCCCTGCCTTCCTCCTCCTCCTCGTCCTCCTCGTCCTCCCCCTCCTCGGCGGACTCCCTCCTCTCCTCGGCGGCGTACATGTGCCTCCCTTGCTTGGCGTCGCAGTAGGCGGCCGCCGGCTCCTTGTTGTGGGAGCCTGCGGGGAGAGATGGCAATCAGGAAGTCTGCTGGGGGAACACTGACTGCTCTGCTCAGACTTCCTCTGGGGATGTCATGGTAGTCTCATTATCTTTGACAACAGGTACCGAGTGTTTTTTCATTTGGGGGTTGAACTGAGGACAAACAATGTTAAAGGAGAATTTAACTCCTATCATGTCTGAATGTTTACAAGTCAAGTATGATGGATGTTGACGGACTGGATTCTGCGTCTTCACACCTGATGGATGGAGGCAGGCTGCTGGACTGTGAAATGGACTGTCCTCTCTTGTGTTATATATCGGGAGATGGCGATACTGTATTCAGACTGCCTGTAACCATGGTGACCAATCGCCTGAATCGAAGCCAAACTGCTGAGTGCTGCTGCTGTGTCTCCAAGTCCCAACGCTCCTGGCTGTTAGAAGTCAAATTACAACTGTTTCCACGGTGCAGGTTGTTCTGTAACACACACTGTATGCTGTCATCTTACCTTCTGCTGTGTTTATCTATAGTGTGACTGATCTGAAGGGATTTTCTAACCAGACTACTGAGGGGGGTTTATTGTGGGAAGTCTGTATACAGCCTGATAAAAAAAAAAATACATTGCTTTGCTTCCGTGCTGGTACTCCTGTCTGTTTCTCCAAACTGGGGGCGTTCTGATTGCCATCTACTGTAGGTAATACACTGACTATGGATAAGTACCTCATACAAGCCCACTTCAAAACATCTGAACTATCCCTTTAATAGTGCAGCAGTAGAAAGGAACCTTTGGGTGAAGTTCAGATGGTCCAGAGAAGTGAGTTTCCATGGTAACTTAGGTCAGACTTACTTAAATCTTCTTTAGGAAACGGAATTCCCTAAAAATAAGCCTGATTTACTGAAGTAAGCCTGGTTTAACTGGTAATCTGGTAATCAAAACCTCCCGCTGATGTAACATCACTTCGGTTATTAAGCTAGGCTGAGCGCCAGCATACGTTGATGGTCGAAAAACACAGAGAGGATGAGTTAGTATACCTTTGGGATGTTACGTGGACACTTGAAAATAGCAGCAAACTCTATTCAACTAATAGAAGCTTTTGAATCAGCATAATTGCAGGAACATCAATAGATCAGTCTGTATGAATCTATAAGTTAATAGGAGTGATTCTTACAGTATGTGTTGCTTCATACTGTATGAGAAGCTTCTTCCCTGCAGCCGTCTGAAGGCAGCAGGACGCATATGTTGATAAATCTG
Organism: Adelosebastes latens; assembly: GCA_916700685.1. NCBI lineage: Eukaryota > Metazoa > Chordata > Actinopteri > Perciformes > Sebastidae > Adelosebastes > Adelosebastes latens. Next base: position 12,227 of record CAKAKR010041664.1, read on the forward strand.
CAGCCTCTGATTGGAGAAGTGCCGCGCCAGAGCACAGTGCCATTATGCACAGCTGTCCGCTGTGTTTACCTTCATTAAATCAGGTGTAAATGACACCAGGCTGCTAAAGCATAACCACACACACACCTCCACACACACACAGACACAGACGGGTCGACTAGAACTCTGCAAGCATTCTGCCTGTTATGTGGGAGACGTCGGGTTATTATTAGGCCTCTTTTCCAACTTAAAAAAAAATGTATAAGGAGACATCCCAGATATAAACTCAACATTAATCAGAGTCTGAATAAAGGTAAACTGGTTATTTCCTTCTGTGTGGATTTTGCATGTTCTCCCCGTGTTAGCGTGGGTTTGCTCCGGGTGCTCAGGTTTCCCCCCACAGTCCAAAGACATGCAGGTTAGGTTAATTGTTGACTCTAAATTGCCCGAAATTGAACAGAAAAAGTACGTGGGTCTTTAGTGTTATGATTTAAAAGCACAGTAGTGATGTCGTGTCTCAAGCTGACCTGTGGAGGTTTTCCTTTTGTAGGACACTCGTCTTCGACAGTCGACGTCATCCGTAGTAGAATCAGCTGTTTGCGAGCCCGTCTGTAAAGAAGGAACAGAAACATGTCAAATACAACAACACATGCTAATGCACGTGTATGGACATAAAGCCAGGATTAGTTTGTTCAGTATAGTACACAATGGACTGATGTCACACTAAACAGCAGGCTGAGCAGGGACAACAACTGGTGGGTGAAACATCCATAATTAATCCTTATTAACTTAAATTAGCGTTATGAGGAAATCAGTCATGATGTTAGATTAATCTGTCGTTTAACTCCCTGTTTACCGCAACCTGTCTGGCACTCTGTCGCCTGGTCTAGGATCAAATCGGAGACGTTTTAAATGAATACGTGCGACACTTAACTAAGGGTAACATAAACTACTGCCCGTCTAGTTGAAGCACCGTGTATCTCCGATGTAATCCTACCAGAACCTTCTCTCGTGTCTCGTCTCTTCTTTCCGGTTCTCTGAATAAATAACAGAAGGCCGACCCAAAGTGCACCTCCCTCTCTGTTTTAAAGGATAATTAAAACAACTGACAAACGTGGGCTCATGTTCGCATAATGCCGCGGGCCTTGTACATCTTTCCACTACACTCAATTCATCTTAATTACAGCCTACATCATGTCCAACCCCACCCTAATACTCCCTATCTCTCACTCTTGTCTTCCAGGCAGTGGCAGAATAAAGAAAAAGGTCTAAATTAGCCCTCGTGCTTTCATTCCCCCAACCACGGAGCACTAAAGAGTTTTAATAAGAAAGCCATTCAACCAACTGAAACGGACATGGCAGAGATATGGTACAAGAAATAGATTGTTGTAATTGAAGTGGATGGTCTCTAAGAGGACTGTACAGTAACGCAGAATTACACAGATTGATTTTACATGAAAACCTTCAATCATCCATTTCACTGCTTGTATAAATGCACTCTTATTCAATGGAAGTGACATACACAAAGTGAATATCTGTGTCATCTATCTTTGTACAGTGAACATCTTTGTGTCATCTATCTTTGTACAGTGAATATCTTTGTGTCATCTATCTTTGTACAGTGAATATCTTTGTGTCGTCTATCTTTGTACAGTAAATATCTTTGTGTCATCTATCTTTGTACAGTGAATATCTTTGTGTCATCTATCTTTGTACAGTGAACATCTTTGTGTCATCTATCTTTGTACAGTGAATATCTTTGCAATGGAGCAAACAACAGACTTTCACTTCTTGGCAATAAACGTTCTTTGGTGGCACCTCCATGCTGATTACCTTTTCATCACGGAGGTCAAAGGTCAGCTCCAGGTTGGTGAGGAAGTTGTCTGCGAACTCTGGATACATGTCCAGCACCTCCAGAATCTCCTCCCTCTGAATGGTGTGGAGGTCACAGTAGCTCAGCGCCCGCACGTCTGCACACGATTTCCCCGGCTTGGTGTACAGGTGGATCATCTCGCCAAAAATGTCGTTCTTACCTGGGAGAGGGGGGGAAGCAATCAAATATAAGTAACCTGTTAGCTAATCAAGGACATAAGCTTTACTCCTCGTCTATTCTTGGCTTGTTAAGGAACAACATCCAGTTTGTAGAAGAGTATGTGATGACCTATAAAGAGACGGGCCACCTGGCGGGAAGGTGCCAGAATAGAGGCTAAAGGGTATCACAGTCATCTGAAAAAGGATTTACACAACGCCAGTCTGTCCACATGGAAGTCACACAGGCCAAACATTCTTGTCTGTGTTTAGTGTGTAATGACCTTACTGTACATGAAATCATGAAATGGCCAAATCATGACATAACCACATGAAAAATATGTAAATATATGTACATAACTTGTTGTTATAACCTTTTTTATTTCACTCATTGGCTTAAAGGTGAGAGGGCAGTGACATAAGCAGTGACATTATGAAATGAAAAGTGACATGAGAAAACAAGTGACAGAATGAAATGAAAAGTGACATGCAAAAAAAATGACATTGTGAGATAAAAAGTGGCATTATGAAATAAAGTGACATTGTGAAATAAAAAGTGACCTTATGAAGTAAAATGTGACATGAGTTAAAAAAATGACATTATGAAATAAAAAATTACATTACAGTATGAGCTCAAAAGTGACATCGTGAGAAAAAAAGTGACATTGTGATATAAAGAGTGACCTTCTGAAATAAAAATAATAATAAAAACAGACATTTTAAAAAAATAAAAGATTTCTATAATGAAATAAAAATTCTATCCAATAAAAGTAGAAAATGCTGAAATCCATAAAGGATGGCTCTGCATAGGAATCAATGTTTGTAGAGAGTCACATTTATCATTATTTATAATTGCTTATTTGCATCTACTTAACATTGTGATCATACTATTACTGGATGCCCCAGCATTTTCATGTGTAGTGTCGTATGAAAATGGTGTATGAAAATGGAGTAATCAGCAGTTCTCTTGCCGTAGCGGAGAAAATGTGCTGAGTTGTGTGTATCCTACAACTTCAACATCCATGCTTCTCGCTCATTGTGACCCTATTGTGTCAACGGTTTTTGCCAAACCTTATTGGCTGCATGAAAACAGTCATTAAAGGAAAAGCTAATGCATGAAAGGCTTAGTAGGATACACCTGCTGGCTGCTGGGATGAGAGGAAGAGGAGCCAGATGAGATTTGATGTGATTACATTTGGAAGCTGTCGGTAATGCCATGCGGCTCAGTGGCTCCTGTCATCAAGAACTGCATCACACCACACTGACAACTCTCACTAAAGTCACTTCACTTCTCCTGGAACCTTTCTTACACTCTCCTCTTCTTCCTCTCCCATCGCTTGTCTTTTCTTTCTCCCCCACCCACTCGTTCAGCTCTCCGTCCCTCCCTGCTTCTATTGTCATCCATCTCTATTTGAAAGCAATCTTGTTCGCTTTTTTTCATCAACACAGATCCTCCGTTACCCTCGTCCCACAATGTGTCCTCCCCCAGTCTTCACTGTCCTCTCCCTTCATCTGAGGCACGACTGTGAGGCGGCAGCAATCACAGTGTTCTTTGAAGTAAGTTATTACAACATACCCAATAGGGATCACAGCTGCCAACCCAGCCATATCACAGCGCGACAAACGGAGCCGTCTTCATTTAGCTGGCCCACCCGCGTCTACTGTACACTAATGGAGGGGAGTTCAGGCAAAGCTAACTGCTATCTGTGGTTATTATTGAAGTGTTTTTCGAGCTCCGTATTGGCCCAACAACAGAACTGACTGGGCTAATTAGACATGTTTGTGTGTACAGGAACGTTGAATGAATGTCACTAAGTTTCTACATTACTCGGCACTGGCATTTCTTCTTTTTAAATGTAAATTTAAGCCATCCGGTCCGGAGAGCTGCGTTCGTATACTCGGCACAAAGTCAAACACGTTTCTAGTGGGTGTTGGCCTCCACCAGGGTGGTCCCTTGTCGCCGATCTTGTTTGTGATTTTCATGGACAGGATCTCAAGGCGCAGGAGAGTGTCTGGCTTGGGGACCTCAGAATTGCGTCTCTGCTCTTTGCAGATGATGTGGTCCTGTTGACTTCATCAGACCGTGACCTGCAGCACGCACTAGGGCGGTTTGCAGCCGAGTTTGGAGCGGTCGGGATGAGAGTCAGTACCTCCAAGTTTGAGGCCATGGTTCTCTGCC
>CAKAKR010041668.1:0-20872 GCA_916700685.1 Adelosebastes latens
CATGTTTATTAGCTTTTTATTCGGACAAACATTTTTACTTTAACCTCTTAAGCCCTAAGGTGCTGGAAAGCGTGGTTCGGCTAGACAGACATACCCAACATAAATGTATAATAGCTCCACAACTACCAGGTCTATATGTATGATCTTGGTCTCTATGGATAGGTAAGACCTCAGATAATTCATCCCTAGCATCAGTAACATTGTGACTGTTACTATGCCTGAGTCAACTGTGATGAACCAAATAAATAAATTACATTTTTATCCTCGCCTAAAATGTTTTCTAGATCAGACAGTGGATAACACCATTATAGCAATGATGCCATGCACAGAGATGCTACTGAATTCACTCAACAACTCCTTGACTACAACTGTGCCAAAGCAGATATAAATAACACAAAGCACATAGATTCTACAAAGGTTTTAGTGAGGATAGGACCAAGAGGACTCTCCATTTGGCCTATTGGATACCCAAAGTGTGCCAAATGGGTTTTCTACCTCTTGAAAGGAAATCTGGCTCTAAAATACTCCTGATATCCACTACAGGAGGCTACGTGCACACAATGGAGCCTTTGGCCCTGACATTTACCCTGTGCATCATCACATTCTACCATTGTGCATCATCACATTCTACCATTGTGCATCATCACATTCTACCATTGTGCATCATCACATTCTACCATTGTGCACAGTATAAAATCAATAAAAAACAACTAAATTGTATAATTTTATTACATTTTTAAGTGTTTTAACACACAGTACCGGGTTTGTTGGGTAAAAGAGGTTAAAGGTTACTGAGCAGCAGATATCTTCTTATGTTCATTTTAGAAGAGAGAAGCTTACTGTACATTTGTCGATCATGGATATGACATACTGGACATCCTGTAAGTCTATTTTAATCTGTTGACTGATCATGAAATGTACTGATCATTTAATACACAGGCTCAGGGGTCATTTTCAGTGCAATGTGGGTTGATTAACATGAAAGAGGGACCAGATTAGTCTAATCAACGCTGCATCGCTGGAATAACAATATAATAAGAGGGTTATATTTTTAGACAAAAGATACAAAGTGCTTCACAGTGTGAAACAACACATCTTCTCATCAGTCGTATCAGCTGCATCTGAGGCTACGTTCAGACTGCAGGCAAATCCCATTTGTTTCTTAAATCAGATATTTAAGACAGACCGTGGCACTGTTATTTACAAGGTGTCCAGACATCGCCAACGTATCTGCATGGGTTGGTAACGACGTAGGCGTCAGTAACTATGTAGCTACACTGGTGACGTGGCTTTCCGACGCGGAGGCATCCATCATTTCGCCCTCCAAACAATGATGAATTTAATTGTGTCCTGGTGCTTTGGGGAGACATACCAGCCTCCTCCGTCACCAAGTTTCTGTGGTGCGACGGAGGAGGCTGATAAATCCCACCAAAGTGTCAGGAGACAAGTTATTTTGGCGTTGGCTGTTGTTCTCCTCCATGTCGTCCCCCATAGAGCTCTGCTAGTCAGCACTTCCGTCACTCTTGACGTTGTTGTTGTGTGTTACGTTGCGAGTGACACGATTGGAAAACCAAAATGTGGTTTGGATCCGATTTGCAAAACTCACATTACATGTTTTTTGTTGTTGTCCAGACTTTCCAAAATCAATATAAGAGCGGGACAGATTTGAGCTGGCAGTCTGAACAAGGCCTGATTATATCAACAGAGTTTCTGAAACACACTGAATTCAATGCAACTGTGTAATTGTTTGTGTATAACAGTATCTTTTTGTGTTTGTCCCTTTTGCAGTGTGTCTGAGGTCCAGTGTTTACATGCTGTGATGACAGTCTGTACAAACAAATACAGACAAAGGAAGGACATGGAGGTAAAGGGATTACACACTCTAAGCTTTTAATGTGAAACATCTGCAAGAAGGGCTGGGATTTATTAACACATTTAACACTAAGAAAGGGCTGAATAATTAGTGAGCGAAAACTGTTTGAGACACGCGAACAACAGAGTGGTGAATACGTGCTAAGAGAAAGTGTGAACGTGTTGAGTTTGAGCTTCTTACTAAACACCCGATTTGACTGTTATCAGGCCATTAAATAGGTGTTATCTGTCGCTATAAGCACCATAGATGTGAAAGTGAAACTTAAAAGCACCACATTCTAACAAGTAAAACTGAATGAAACCTAATGTTTTGAATACAAACAAAAAGGCTTCTTTAGATTTAGGCAAGAAAACTACAACTTCTTTAGGTTTAGGCAACAAAATTACAACATATTTAGGTTTAAGCAACACAATTACAACTTCTTTAGGTTTAGGCAACACAACTACAATTTATTTAGGTTTAGGCAACAAAACTACAACTTCTTTAGGTTTAGGCAACAAAACTACAACTTATTTAGGTTTAGGCAACAAAACTACTACAACTTCTTTAGGTTTATGCAACAAAACTACTACAACTTATATAGGTTTAGGCAACAAAACTACAACTTATTTAGGTTTAAGCAACACAACTACAACTTATTTAGGTTTAGGCAACACAAGTACAATTTATTTAGGTTTAAGCAACATAACTACAACTTCTTTAGGTTTAGGCAGCAAAACTACTACAACTTATATAGGTTTAGGCAACAAAACTACAACTTCTTTAGGTCTAGGCAACAAAACTACAACCTCTTTAGGTTTATGCAACAAAACTACAACTTATTTAGGTTTAGGCACAACACTTTGATAAGTTTGGGGAAAAACACTGTGTTTTTGGGTTGAAATAACTACAAACACAAAGCGACTACACATTGTTGGTTTCACATGGGATGCCATCTCCATCCCCTGGGTGAAAACCCTGTGTTTTGTTTTCATAATTACTAGAGGACGCTGTTGTGTTCTTTTATACCTTCTTTCAGTGATCTACAATGTGACCTTGTGCCTTGTGGGTGTAGTAGGCCCCTACTGACCCACATATATGGTGCTTATAGTGACTTATAATGCCTATTTAAAAGCCTGACAACAGTCTAATCGGCTGTATTAAAATATGATCAAATAATAATTTAGGGGGGAATTACATATAATAATATAACAGTCTGCTCTTCAGCAGAGATACATGACAGCTCATCATAATTAAGATTAGACCTCAACACATTCCTCCATTATGATTCATATTGTCAAAAAGTGTTTGTTTTTATGAACAACAAAAGTAAAAATCAAATCAATCTAGTTCCTCCTTAAATCCTGCAGAGCTTAAAGTGTCTAGTTTAGAAATCCAAAATGGCTCCTTTAAACTTGTTTGAGGATTAACAGTCGGCACTGTGGAACTGCAACAGATCAATATTCTCCTTCAATACTACCACGACCATTTCAGTCACATATCTTGAGGTTATTTTTGTTTCAACGCCGCCTACGGCACTTTCTCCACCTCGTCTCCTATCTCCTCTGCTACGTCCTTGTCTCCTCGCGGGGATCATCTATCCTCGGCGTGTCTGCCTGCAGTCGGCTGTCAGCGCTGACTGATGGCCGAGCGTTTGATCCTGTCGGGGTTTGATTGCCAGGGTCTTGTTATCTGTCATCCCAGCGAAGGGGAAACTCAATCTCAGTTTCAGCCACAAAATGGTTTCCCCGGGCAACGCCCCTCACCGTGGAAACAACACATAAAGTGGCGCCTCTGTCGGCGCATTCAATCCCACGATCTGCCATCTGTCAGCGTCAGTCAGTGTCTGTGTGTGTGTGTGTGAAGATAGTGTAAGAGAGTAAAACTGTGTGTGTGTACATGGGAGTGTGTGTAAGACAGATAGTGAGTGTGTATGTGCGTATGTCGTTTATCAGTGTCAATGTCAAGGTGTGTTTACTTGCTTAAATGTGTGTGTGGGAGAGATATTGTGAGTGTGTGTGTGGATGGGTGAACCAGGGTGTGTGCATGCTTGTCATAAGAGGTGTTTGTGTGTGTCGAGTCTGACCACGTAACCAGTAGAGGCGGGAAAAAACATGATTCACCTATGAATCGATCTTTTTTTTTTCTACGATTTTGAAATCAATTCTTTACTGCCAGAATCGCTATGTTTGCTTCATTTGAGTCTCTGTGGAGGTAGAAGGAAGCTACCGCTTTTATTGTTGTAGTCTGAGTAACGTGACGTCATATCCGTTCCGTATCCGTCAACAAAAAAACAAACCGCAGCGAGCCGAAACGACAAAGTAGAAAACGTCAGAGGACCTTTGTGAAAAAACAAAATCCAGAAAGAACACCCGTACCACGGGTGGTGAAGAAAAGGAGGACAGACGCAACAACATTGTCATCCCCTACGTGTCTGAGTGTCTGAGAAACTCACGAGGATGTTTAACAAACACCTCATCCCTGTGTCCTTCAAGCCCAGAAACACCCTCAGACAGAAACTGGTCCACCCAAAGGACTGCACACCCAAACACAGGCCAAGCAACCTGGTGTATGCAGTCCAATGCAGTGAGGAGTGCACGGATTATTACATTGGGGAAACCAAACAACCACTAAACAGACGGATGGCTCAACACAGACAGGCCAAATCCTCAGGTTTAGACTCAGCAGTCTATCTACAGCTGAAGGAAAAGGGACACTCTTTTGAGGACAATAACGTGCATATTTTGGACAGGGAGATAAGATGGTTTGGAAGAGGAGTGAAAGAGGCCATCTGTGCCAAAGTAGAGAAGCCATCACTCAACAGAGGAGGAGGCCTAAGGCATCACTTTATCTTCCACCTACAATGCTGTCCTGGCATCCCTGCCCAGGAGATTAAACAACCATTCACACTTGACCTCACCGTACAGTCATTCACATCTGGCATCAGCTGACTCTAACGACCCTTAACTCCAGTGGTCACACCTCTAGAGGAGCACCAATGTACTGAGTGGTTTCTATAATCCTGCTAACGAGCCCACAGAGGTTAAATCCCTGGGTTCCCCTACCATTCAGCCAGAACTGAAGAAGCTTCTTGGATGAGAAGTGAAACGTCTAAACCAAGTCCAGTTGGTGCTGATTTAACCCTTACTCGAACACGTCAGAGGGATCATGTGGACACGACCTGCACCCTCCCATGTTAAATCCATCGTGGTAAACACTACACATCCAGTAAAGGATTGAAACACTTTGGGTTTCACACATTGACAGGAAAAGCAGAGCTAGACATCACGGCTAAAGCTGCATGCTAACTCTGTCACGGACAGGAAACGTTATCGTATCGAGGTCGAGCTCTCATCTCCGTGGTCAAATGGGCCGACGCTACAACTGTAGAACACCCATATAGTGACATTTATGTTAAATGCATTGAAACGGCCCCGATGGAGCTGACCATTGTTGGAAGTTGGAATAACTTTTGTAAAACGCTCACCATCCACCCTGACCACCTTCCTGTGACTCCGGTGAATTCATAAATGTTGCACTTCATCACTCACAAAAACATCACAACGTTATCTAGCCAGCGATTCTGTTTTTCAGCACAATGTGAGTGGGGAAACAATTTAGAACTATATAAATGTAATTTCTAGGAGACAGGGTTGAAGAAAACGAACGCCAAGACTGTTCAGAAAACAGGCCTCAACTGCTACATTTCAGAAAATGTGGCTATTTTGCCACAAACATGGATCATTATGTAATAGAAAGTGAAAACTTGTTCTTAGAAGATGCTCGCCAGACCCCACAAACTGTCGTGTGGTTCCCTCCTGCAGGGGTCTAGATGACTTACTCCATTACTGTGGCTGCTTCCTGAACAAGCCTCCATTCCACTGCCTCCTCTGTTTATAACCAGACTTCAGCACAGTGTCTCAGCTGGAGACGGAGCAAGGCCCAGGCTGGGTTCCAGCGTGAATAAGAAGACATCTGTCCTCAGTAGGATCATGATGTTTTTCTGGCTATAACTAATAACTGGATCCCCATGTTCCTTCCCCCACTGCTTTTCCTCTCCTTCATTCACCACTCATCTACTCATTCCCTCGCTGATCGTCCTTGGCTGCGGTCGAGAAGTCAACAAATTACGTCCCAATGTCTTTTCCTAACCACTTTTCCTTGACCTCGGTGGAAAACATCATGAAGTCAAAGAAAGAGGAAGGACTTAGGAAAAGACAACAGTAGTGTTAAAAGAATCCGATTGCACTTCAGTAGGCTCTGTAATTATGATGCGACGGCGGCGGATGTTATTGACGTGGGTCTGCCGTGGTGAAACTACAGTGTTCTGAAGACGGACTACAAAAGGCGCTGCTTCCCCCCCGTGCGTTCTTAAATATCTCCTTCAGTGAACGGCTGCTTTAAGGGACATACCACAGGTCCTTCTGCTGCTGTAACACTCCACATCAACATATAATAAAGGATTATCTGACCTAACGTGGACAACCGGTGAGGAATATCACTTCATTACCAAGGTTGGAACTGAAATAAACAAAAGAATAACCTATAGGCTGTTATAGTTGATATGTAAAGATTGAGTTACTTTCCGAGTTCTGGTGAAGGAGTAGAACCATTAAATGTATATTTATTCTTACTCCTTTTTGGACTGAATATGTATTTATGTTGATTATTTGTTTGCCATATGTTTGCTGTTCATTTCATCTGTTATTCTTGTTTTTCGACATAAATAAATAAATAGAAGTGAAGTGAATCTAAATGGTTCTCAATGTCCACTCATATTTATCAACATGAATCCCAATTTAGTATACGACCGTATGAAAATAATATGCAAGATGTTGTTTGTTTTCATTAACAGCAGAATGGTGTTAAAAGTTGTGGGACGGCATTATCTCCTTTCCTTTGGTGAAGGATGCTCCAGTGTATCCTATGCTAAAGGAGATAATAAAGGAAGCATTGAAGTTCCTTTCCTTATCATTTAGAGGATTCAAACAGCTCTCATCTTGGCTGCCACTTCGTTTCATGAACCTTCCGGGAGAGAAAAATAATTTTCCACCGCAACCAACTTGTCTGTTTCTATATTTCCTATAGTACATCTGTCCCTCCTTTTGTTTTATCTCCTATGTCCTCATCTCCTTCCCTCCTTTTTTCTCTCATACATCTACCTACCTCTCTCGCTCTTTCCCTCCACCCTCCCTCCCTCCCTTCCTTAATTCCTTCACCTCCTCTTCAACTTTCATTCCTTCTTACCTTTCCTCCCGTCTCCCATGTCCATTAACCTCTATATTCCCCCAGCGTGTCTCTCACCCTTCCCCTCCCTCCCTCCCTCCCCCAACTGAGTTATAACAGATAAGTATGAGCTATCTTAAGCTCAGCTCTGCCCTTCTTCCTAGAAAGTAATTTGGCTGTGGGTCGCTAAGTCACCCCCAACTGTCACCCGGCAACCGCCTCTATCACCGGGCGGCCATCTATCTCCGCCTCCTCCTGGTTAAATCCCACTGCTGCCCGACACACACACACACACACACACACACACACACACACACACACACACACACACACACACACACACACACACACAGAAGAACACACCTGCATGGCACAAACACACATTTTGAAGTCTAAAAAAGTGCACATGTAGAAAAACAAACACAAAAGAGGCCACAAGGCACACTGAAACTTGATGAACACACATAACACACAGACATACACAGTGAGTCGTCGCTCTGTGTCCTCTTATCAGTCCAGACAGACAGAGAGAGGCAGACGGCTACTAAACTGCAACACTAGCATTGATACAAATGTGTGTGTGTGTGTGTGTGAACTGGTTTCATCTATTAGCATGAACAAGCCCTACAGTATGTATCCCTATTCAATATCGCTGTGTTCATGTGCATGCGTGTGTGTGTGTGTGTGTTTGTGGTTTCCAGCTGCACTGCAAATAATGTGAGCACAGCCAGCTTAGGGCTCAGGCATAAAGAACACAGCTGGGGAAGAAGAAACGCAGAGAAACAGATGATGGGATGAGGAGAAAGAAAAAAGAAAAGATGGAGAGGGAGATAAAGGGGAGACACGCACAGAGAGAAACAAACAGAAAAGGAAAAAAAGAAACAATAAAAGACAGTGGAGGAGAGCGAGGGAGGTCTACTTTAATGGACTATTCTGCATTCAGGTTGTTGCTGGAGGCTTTTAGAAACCCCAGCACACTGTGTCTATTAGTCTGGTAAAAAAGGGCAAACACAACAGCAGCTCCAACGCCGCTCCTCTGACTACACATCTCATTACATGGACCATTTTCAGGACGATCCTCGGCTGCTCAAAGCTTTTCACCCCGCTGTTAGACCACAGGCAAACTCTGTTAACTCTGTCCCACCTGGTAACAGGCCGGGCAGGATGCAGAGACACGCTATTTCATTCTCTAACAGTATTTCACCAGACAGGTTGACTACAGGCACAGCCAGAACTGGATTTTAACCACAACATCCAGGTTCAGTGTATGAATGGCAGGAAACACCTGCTGTCCTACAGTGTCCTTGAACAAGACACAGGATATCTACCAGCAGCTGCTGTTTAGCTGAACTATGACCTTTGACCTCCCAATGGAGACAGGGTAGTGAGAAAAAAATGATTCGTTCGGGGGTGTCCTGGTGGTTGACAGCGGTGTAAGATGCATAATAAGTAACTGTACAGGCTGGTCTCATAAACTGTCCGTAGACGGGTGGGTCATGTCCCGTGTGAAACCAAAAGTCAACATTTTTATATCATTTATTTGTCACGTAAGTTACGTACTTAAATAACGCCGCTTCCTGAGTTATTTTAAGCCAAACCAGTATCTTTTTCTAAACCTAACTAAGTAGTTTTGTCGCCTAAATCTAAGGAAGTTTCCTGTGAAGACAGAAGTTTATTTTGAAAAGACTGTATACATGTAACGAGCAGAAATTGACACGTGTTGCTGGACATTTGTAGGAAAATGAAAGAAAAAGGAGGAATAACTTCTTCGTAAGTTATCATACGATCCGTTGTGTGAGAATACGTTGACCTGTCACGTTCCCACGTCAATACCTTGATCTTTGTTGCATAGTATCACCCTGTAACTTTGACTTTTAGAAAAGTCAAAACTACCATTAATAAAAAAACAACAACTAAATATTCATTTATTTTTTCAGCAACAACTCGCTGGTATCTCAGAATGTTTCCTGGTAAAGTGGAAAACACATCAAAATGAAACATGTCACAACTCTAACCAAGTGTTTTCCACTATCTTGCCTACATATAGGTGGTATCAAAGGTCCAGTAATCAGTCAGGTGACATCAAAATTACCACCATCTATATTAGATGTTTTTTACTGAATAAAATGTTATTTGAATAGATTGCACTGAAGCTCAAACTGGCCTGCACATCAAAGACCAGACCAAGTGAAGCTGTCTGTGATAACAATAATAAAATGTTTCTATTCAACTGCATCTTTGTTAGCCGACAAGGAAACTTCAACTCTGTGTGAACGATAGACTGTATATAAGAAGTACATAGTCACAGTGACGTCACCCATTGGCCTGTGGACTGCCATTTTGAAGCCTCGAATTTGGCATTTTGGCTGTCGCCATATTGGTTTTAAGTCGTCCCCATCTTGTTTTTTTGCAACCAAAAGTGACACGAGAGGGTGAAGCTAAGTACAACCGAACACTGAATAAGACATTGTTAGGGTTAGGTACCAAAAAGGTTATAATTAACTTTGCTGAACTGAAAACACACTGTGGAAGGGTGCTTTATGGTCTATCTGACTCTAAATGGGACCATAGTTTACTAAATGAACATCATGCTGTATTGAAGAAGACTTGAAACTAGTGATTGAGACCATAAACTCATGTTTACAATGTTTACTGAGGTAAGAAATCAAGTGAGAAGTAGGCTCATCTTCTCATAGACTTCTATACAATCAGACTTCTTTTAGCAACCAGAGGAGTCGCCCCCTACTGGCTGTTAGAAGGAATGCAGTTTAAGGCACTTCAGCATTGGCTTCACTTCTCAGACCAGGAGTTTACCCTCTGGTCTGAACTCATCGCAGTGTGAAGAAGGAGAATCTCTTGGCAAAGAGAGACTGTCAGTCAATCCAACATTTTGGTCCACAACATGTCAGCAACAACGACTATAACTTTACAGCCAGATAGGATCTGTTTGCCCCTTGACCAATATTTGGTTCATCAAAATGGAGCCAAAAAATGTACTACTATCTTTCCTCTTGGTCTGCCACCAGGACAAACAGTCCATCACTCTAAAGCTCTACAGATACGCTGTGCTCAATCTATACATGGAATAAACACCACATCCTCTGCAGTCCAACAGAGACGGTTGATACCTTTAGTCTTGTTTTAATTCAATACATGTTCTGTCCTATTTAAACAGACTGAATTAGAGAGTAAAATAGCCTTTAGATATGAATTAATACAACCTCTGCCCCTCCCCACCTTGATACAGGCTAGAGCTCCTCAGGCTGTTGACAGAAGTCGGCTTTTCTGAAGTCATTCTGCCGGGATAACTTTATCTTTAGTGCTGTTTTCAGATTCATTACATATAGGTGTAAACTTTGGATGATATATTACTTATCATTGTGTATCTCTGCTAATCAGCCGCGGTGTTCTTATGAACAGTCAAAGAGCTCATTAAGGATGTTTCTGCTAATCCTAACAGAATGGATTTGTGGAGATAAAAGGCTTTTGTGCTCCAGCAGTCCCATGAAAGTGTTCTTAACGGTATCATATCTGTCCAGATTTTAATACATTTTCAGATGAAAAGAAGGACGTCTTATATCTTTAATGTGTTTTAAACACACTGTGAGCAGAAAGGATGTGGTTTCTACCAAATAAACACTAAAGAAGGGGTTGGCATTGTCTCCCATCAGCAGCTCTTCAGTCATCGTTTTACACTCCATGACTGTTCAAACTGGATGTAGAGCAGTCGTCATTCATTCACTTAACTTTCATCTTCACGTGTCCTTTATTCTGCCTACTGAATGCATTTAAATAGTAAATACTGAGTGAAGAGGTGAGATCAAAGTGTAGTTACAGTAATGAATGCAGGATGTATATCGCTCAAGGACTTCTTATTTACGTATAGAAGGAAAATAAATAGACTGAAGGGTTAAAGGAAGCTGGTAGCTCGACCGTGAAGCTGCAGAAAGCAAGGACACAAACATGCATTGATCATTTGAAAACTAAAGTTTGTTTAACATCTGATAGAAGACTTACAAAGACAACAGTGTCACATCAGGTGAAGACAAGACTTTACCTTTAAGTCCTACTTAAGAGATATTTCACCACACAGCTTGTCTATTGTATATTATACTCTAGCCATGTGTTGTACACGTTGTTCCAACCCGTGACGCTTGGTCAGGACCTCTTGGGGTCACTTATGTTTAGGCAACAAAACTACTTGGTTAGGTTTAGTCAAATATTTTATTTTCCGAGAAAACTTTTTCAGATGTTTGTGAAAACATTTGAGGAGAGAAATAGACATTACAGTAACAGAATACTGATTCATATTTGATCAGTGCTGCCTAGTTTGACCGTTTGATCAGAGTTTGCGAGTGATTGACAGCCGGCTCTGTTGAATGAACAGCCAATAGGAACGCTCTCTCTCTGAAATGACCTGTGATTGGCCAAAGTCTCCCGTCAAGGGCTAGATTTGTCTAAAGCCTGAAAACAGAGCAATGAGGAGGTGCAGAAGTCTCTCAGAACACTTGAATTACAATATGCTAGAAGGTTATTATGGTTTATGTTATGTACGTGATGTAGTACGCCTACGTTACTTAACTTAGCTTATGTAAGTAACCTAAAATAAGTCAACATTGAGTTTTGGTTTCAAACAGGACACAAAAAGCAAAGTCATGTCCTGGAAGTGCTTGTTTGACCCCTCCATCCTCCCCGACCTCCTCCCTACAAAGACATTGTCACACTTTACACTTTGACACTTGACTTCCTCCTTTGCTCTGAGTGTCTAATATCGTGTCGGTATCAGACGCCGAGGAGCGCGACAAAGTGTCGGTATTTGACGACACAACACGACAACAAAGAGAGACAGATTAGCCTTGCTCTATCCATTCATCCTGTGCAGAGGTTAAACCTGCTGCCAGCTGCTGCTGTCAGGAGGAACTACGTTCATGTGTAAGATGAAGATCACAGGCGTGACGGACTCTGCATTTAGTCTGGATTCATATAGAAAAGATTGTTTTGAAGCTACTTGATTGGCTGCCGCTCCAATCAGGAGACTGAACGACACCACCTGACCCCCCTCGCCTCTCCTTCCTCCCTTTGTTTTGTGTTCTCTCTCCATCTTGTGTCTAAGTGACAGCTGAAAAGCAGCAGAACAACAACCATTAGCCTCCACCTCTCTCCTCCATACCTCTGTGTCTCTGTCTTCTTCTCTTTGCTGCTCTCACTCTCCATTTAACCTGTCGTCTAATCGCTCCGGCATCTTCTGAAAAGCTGAAATACTTCATTTATGATTCAGATGTGCTGATGACTTTTTGTTTGTATGACACGCCCCACTTTGCTCCTGGTGTTAGTGCTGTGTTTAAGCATGCATGTGGGGTTGTGAGTGTTCATGTGTGTAAGAAGAAGGGTTTGTAGTTATGTTGACTTCTACCTTGTTGTGCTGTGGTTCATTATAGAGGATCAAACGTGGACGTGTCTCACTGTCTGCATGTTGTGGCAGCTGGTCAGGATTTGGGAAGGTGTTAGAGGGAGAATGGAGAGAATGAGGGATGCAGGGAGGAGAGAAAGATTTCTAGACAGTTGGGGAGGTAAACAGCTCTTACCTTTCACACACACAAGATACAGTTGGGAAACACTTAAGTCTGCTGTTTACCTCTTGTCACTCAAAAAAAAAAGGGTAAAACATGCAAATGAGCTGCTCATTAGGCTTATGCATTAAAATCCCTCTAACAAACCGAGTGTTTCGTGATACAAATAGTGCTATTAGATTAAAGGTTAATCTAATTGTCATCCGTTTTTTTAATTATCCAAATAAAGGGACATATTTGCAGACTATTTACAAGAAGAAGAAAATAATAGTTAATCTAAGAGATGTATTAGTAAGTGTTCAGTGAAGTGCAACACACAGCCTGTATTTATATAGTGCTCATTTCCCATGTGGACAGGAGGACGACCCACTCCACCTCCTGAGCCACGGCCCACAGCAGCGGTCCGGGTACAGTAGTCAGGATGTGCCGAATGTGACAAACATGCTGCTAACCTGGAGAGCTGACGTGAGGCGACTCTGGGAATAGAGGATCGTGAGGAGATGACGCGTATATACCAAGGTGTGTGTGTTGCTGTAAACTCTAATGAAAAGTGGCGTGTCATGATGTTGTCAAGCGGCGACCTCTATGTCTGAGAAAGGAAGCCAACACGGAAGTGCCAAAAACTGCAGACCTCCATGTTAAAATGCCGAAAGAAATAAACATGTTTACAGCCTGGTACAGAAAACAGTTTGGTCTCTATAGCTAATATCTCCGTTCATGACAACTGTACGGGTGGCAAATTTTTATATAACTCACCTGTTTAAACTATATTAAGGCTTAAAGTTATGCATAATTAAGGGTGTGGCCGCTTTGACTGATAGACCACTACCACACCACGGCAGCATCGTACAGCGTGCACGTTGTACTAAAAGACACTCAAAGGAGTCAGCTGTTCATTTTATTTTTTATTTCATTGTTCGATCACAAAAATTAGCATCCTAATTAATAATCACATTCAACGTTAATTATGGATGCACTTTGCCACGGTGACTACGTCCAATAACTATATACAATCTATGGTTGCAGTCCAACGTCCAAATATTGATATTTTTAAACGTAAACTAAAAACCCATCTATTTAGTCTGGCTTAGTGTTTTATAGTTTTATAATGTTATGGTTTTATTGTTTATACATATTTTATTGATCATCATCATTATAGTGTTTATTTTACTCTATTGTATTTAATCAACATTTTATTGCTGATCATTATTATCTCTTTTATTCTATTTTATTTTATTAAAATGTTATTATTTTAATACAATCTGCTTATTTTGTGTAGTTTCATAATTTTTATTTATTTATTTTTTATTGTTATTTTTATTTCCTTGTATTTTATTTATCTTTTATTATCTTAAATACCCATCTCTTATTGCTTTCTTAGTCAATGCACTTTTATCTTGGTTGTTTTGGTGTGCATTAGTCTCTAAATCCATTTTTAACACTCTATATGTTTGTCAATCGTCTCTCCAGCACTTTGAATTGCATTTGACTTGTTTGAAAGGTGCTATATGAATAAAGTTTGATTGATTGATTGATTGATTGATTGATTGATTGATTGAACGCGTATGGCATCCGTTCTGTCGTTGTTTTTTGTCAGCTGATATTTTTACTTTTGGGGTTTTGTGGTCGTAGTGTGCAGCCACAGGCTCCGACATTTACTGCCGACATTAGTCCAGCCGAGCCAGAAAGGTTTTTTTTTCCCACAATATCTGATGATAAAAGTTTCACGCTGTGTCTCTGTTTCACCTTCTCAAGCCGTTCTCTTTCCTCACTTTCTTTCTTCTTTGATTTTATTTCTCTCTCTCTCTCTCTCTCTCTCTCTCTCTCTCTCTCTCTCTCTCCTGTTGTCAGCATGTCTTTCTTATCATGCTCTGTGTTCAAGAAGCTAATTAGCTCCGCAGTAGTTAGCTGACACAGCACTGGGATTGACTGGCAGCTTTCCAGACAGGCTTGAACAAACACACACTCACACACACACACACACACATACACACACATGTTTCATCTTCTATCTAAAGAACAGCCAGTGCAGGACCTACAGTAGTTCCTCAAATGACTCTCCTTGCTGTGTGTGTGTGTGTGTGTGTGTGTGTGTGTGTGTGTGTGTGTGTGTGTGTGTGTGTGTGCGTGCGTGCGTGCGTGCGTGCGTGCGTGCGTGCGTGCGTGCGTGCGTGCGTGCGTGTGTGTGTGTGTGTGCGTGCTCCAGTATAATGACTTGCTGGATGCACTGAGCTGCAGTCTTGGTGGTTCTGAAGCAGAGAAATGATGAGGCTCTTTTCTGCGCTGGACAACAGTTTATATTTAGCAGAGTTTCTTCTGTTTTCATCCAGCAGCAGCATCAGCAGCATTTACACCACTGAGAGGAAGAGATGAGGAATTATGACAACATAACTTTACCGCCTCCTTAACAGAAACACATGACGCTTTCCTTACATTTACCAGATGTATTATTGTGGAACAAACCACAGTTATGATTTCTTTTTAATCTTCTTTTACTCTTAATGGAGTTAATTAAGCTTTAGTTTTTTCCAAGGGAGTCTCATTGAGATAACAAATATTGTCACCATAAGAATCAAAAATGTTTATATTTTTAAATGTATGAATTTTAGGGTCATAACTTGAGTCATGAGACGTGCTCTTTATAAAACAACACGGACATGTTACTGCTGTCTGTAAGGCGGTGTGACCGCCTGTAGTTGCTCTGATATTTAGATGTATTTAGATGAAGCATTCAACTAAACATTTTAGCTCTGAAACCTGCTTCGGTTACAACAAAAAAGGACTCAAACAAGATCACATCTGGAAGCTAATATCACCACCTCAGCTGCACCAATCAGGGTGCAATAAATCACAGAAGAAAGACCCGTCTCACCGCTATAAACCACTGCAGTTAACGTCTCAACAAGCCAAACTTTACTTTCAATAAAACAGGACGGAAACACTCAATCCAGCCGATCTGGATCGATGCTAGTTAAGAAGCTCTCGCTGCACATTGTGTGTGAGCAGTGCTCAACAATGTCGACCAGCCAACCGCCCATTTAATGAAAATGTCACAGGTTTTCCAGGCGAGCAAGACTCCGCTGTTAAAGAAGAGCCATTCTCAGCTGAAGTGCCTCATCCTTTGGGGACAAACAAACCAGCAGGTGTGGAGTGATTCGTTGAGACGCTACTGAGCCATGAAGTACCTCTGTGGAGAGGTCAGAGGTCACGGTTCAGTGTCCTGCTCGGGCTAACTGACTGGACCTGCGGCTGAAGGATATCCTCTGGTGGCCGTGCCACCCTGCTGTCGAGCTGCGTTCAATAACGTTTAATTTGCAGGAGCGAGTTTTGGTCCAACTCTTCGATTGATTAAATGTCCCCAAACTCTGTCAGCAGAATTGCAGCCAAATCAGATTTGACTGTGTGTGTTTGTGTGTGTGACATAGCAGGATTAAAAACATCCCGGCTTTCTTCTTTACCTTCACTCCATACTCTTATTACTTTATTTGATAAAGCAGAAACGCTGAAAAAAAAAACTGCAACGATCTACTTAATAAAAACATCACAACCACACAACGATTTTTTGGCCCTGCTGTCCCGAGGTTTCAAACTGAAGTGCTGGTCCTCATGAGGGCAGTGAAGCCAACAGAGAGATTAATTGTGCTGCAGTGATCTATAACTTTAAAGTTGAGGTGTCATTGTAGGTTCAAAGTCAAAGTCACATAACACCAGAGGTATCACAACTTTGAGTTACTTTGAGCGGCGTCACGTCTGATCGCTCCTACCTCTTTGCCATCGCTGTTTCCATTTACTATTCAAAACAGCAGAACTGATGCAAAACATCATCTATCCATCCATCTTAGTACTTCATGATTTCATTTGTTATTAATAATTCATGCACACACTTTGTGCCCCAAAATGCTGCATGTATAGGCGATACGGACTGCTGCTGACTACAAGACAGAAGTCAGAAATAAAGAACAAAATGCATCGAACACTCCTAGTCCCAGTGGACGAACACTTTCTTAATCAGTTTGACCACAAAGTGTTCATCAGAGCATGGCAATTATCATAAAAAGACTTAAAGGTTATCGATGTCCAGATCATTAATATAGCAGGTTTTGTAAAGATATAAAGGAGTACTGTCTACCTGAGCAGAGAATGAAGTCTCTCTCTCCCTCTGGGTGTGTTGTAATCAGCGCTTCTCTGGGCTTTGTTTACATACTGTAGGTTTGTAGGCTGTGTGTGCCTTTTAGTGCATGTTACACCCAGGCCACCTCGCTGGACTGCTGAAACAGTGTTAAGTTAAAAATACATATTTACTGTATGTTCTACATATATAGACACTGAAACTGTAATTTGTAATGTTGCTGGTATGATCATTTTCACTGTCTACCTTTGCTGTGAACTGCACACAGAATAGGCAAGACCTCGAATCTCTAGAGGAGAACTTCGGATCGAGCAAGAAAACCACTTAGTTTCAGGGAAAACATTATGGTTGGGCGTAAAGTACGTAAACTAAGTAAAACACGTGGAAACAACGTCAGTGCAGAAAACAGTCGTCAAGTTATAACCGCCACTACGAAACACGTGACGAACGTCATTAAAGTAACTTAGAAAACGAAACACCGGTCTCAAACACTGGCTTCCTGCTTGAAAGTCTTGTTTGTTGGACCAATCCACCTCCCCACCCGCCCACCATAAGTGGTCTTTCTAACTTGTTTATACTATGTCACTAGCTTGGAGCTTTGTATGTATGTATAAATCACGTGACAACCGTCACTACAAAACAATGCACCTTCATGGAGATTTGTAATATTCACCTCTTGGCGACACAAAATGTTGCACTAACACACTTTCTTCCGGGGGACAGGCGGGTCTATTACACACTTTGCTGTGAGACTGGGCTGGACAGATATTGTAAGAATATATCACACCATTTGTACAGTTACATTTTATATTACCACTTGATACATTTTGCCACTAACCCAACCAAATGAAAGCTCAGTTTCCATCTTTAACTGGTCGACTTCTCTGTTCTAACAGTTAAACATGTTACCCAACCAACCTGTTCATTAACCTCCTTTAAAAAATCCAAACATGTCCCGTAACGTTTTATTATCGTGTTGTTAAATGACACTGTGGATGCTGAACATGTCCAGCAGTTGGCTGCAGGGCCACAGTGTAACAGCATTAACAGTGTCCCCTGATGACACACCGATTTATTAAACATACTAACAAGTTGGAGACGGCTAATGTATCTGAGTATCTGGTGACCACAGGGCTGTGCTGTAATGGGGTTGATGTGAAGATTCCCTCCCTGATCACATTATGTGTCCATTAGCAGGGTTAGAGGACGGTGGAAGGTCAGCATGATAAGCAGGGCGGCCTAATTGTTAACTGCACGCTGCAACAGTCAAAATGTTCACTAAACTCCTTATTTAACCCAAACACATCTCAGGATATAAGCCTGCTGGAGAGGATTTACCATCTGAACACAGAATATATAAGTACGTAGTTGATATGTGGTCTCTGGCCTCATCTCTTTCACAGCACACACAAAGCTCAGCACAGAGGAGAATGGAGAGCATCTGTAATAGTCTCACCTCACCAGGCTCTTCGACTCAGAGGCTACAGGTACTGAAGATAGATGCTGGGGTGCAGGTGGGGCTTATAAAATACTACTTGAGCAGAATTATTACAGAAGTGTTGCAAAACAATGGTAGAGCTAAGAGTGGGCAGTGCACGTCAGCTTAAAATCATCGAGACATACATAAAAAAGGAAAAAGTGGTCGCTATGACTGTTCCAAAAACAACTCATAGGGGCTTTTTGTGATTATTCACCTCTATGATGAAGGATTGGTTATCTTAACTGCTCCGTTAATGTTAGACTAAGATCGCCTTTGTGGTTAAAAGAAACCAACATCAGCTGTTGGGAGGAGATGCTCTTCAGCAGCACACACCTCTGATACTGAATAATCAGACTTGTCCACTTGAGACTTCACTGCCTAAAAAGTTGTTGACTTAAGACTTAAAGCTTTTGACCGGACAAACTCCGCTGGAAATACGGAATGTAAAACAAACAACAACAGGCAGCCCTTAAATGTTCAAATGCTGCGTTGTTTAGACCTGGAAGACCTGCATCTTGACTTGCAAGTTGCTTATGACAGCTAATACTTGAGATCTGGACTCACCCCAAAAACACTTAAATACAGTTGTTAAATCCACCACAACCTCCTCCCTAATACATGTTTTTGAAGGTATAACAATTACATGGAACTTCAAACCTTTGCTATTGGAAGAGGACAGTCATTGTTCACATGACGGCAATAGTTTGCTTGTCAGGAAAATTTGCTTTTAGCATTTGAAGAAATAACTGGTACGGTCTCCATTAAATAGAAGGGTGCAGAACGTGTGTTGGATATACTGTAGTTTGCAGTGTTTGTGATTTTTGATTGACACATAGAATGTGATGGACCACGTTCATATGTGGCGGTTCAGTTTGTACTGCAGTTATAACAACCCACTCGTCAAATACCGAATTGGATGGATTACTTTACGGGTCTACCGGGCACAGGTCGAGGGCCCCTCCCGGCCTTCACCTACAACATGTCACTCAGAGACACGTACCAACCAGGAAGAGGCTCAAAATGACCACAAACAAACATAAAATGACTACAAAAAAGACCAAAATGACTACAAAGAGACACAATACAACAACAAAAAGAGGCTACCAAACTATAATATTTTCCTAAACCTAACCAGTTACTTTTGTTGCGTAAGTAAACCCCAAAACTAAACCTGGAAGTTTATTTTGAAAAGAGACTTTATGCATGTAACAAGCAGAAATGACACGCCTTCCCTGATACGTCCAAAACTGGTGCTGTAGTGGAACACAGAGCGTCATAGTTTGGTTATATCAGGATTCATATGATAACATTTCCTTGTTTACTCACCCAATAATCGCCCCGAACACATCACAATATTGAGACTGTGTTTCAGTTCTGTGAGCTGGCCGAGTGTGCAATACAGCCTTGCCCTTGAGTGAATCTATAAGCCACAGACCCCTGCTCTGTAATTATGTTAATATGTCATGCATTATTAACATGCAATACAATTTATTGCTTGAGGATCCTCTTATCGGGTTCAGAGATATCACTGGCTGATCGTGTGTGTGTGAGCTGAGCCAAACAACAGGGCAATTTAATGTGGTTGAGCAGCAGAGCTGTCAGCTGCTGGAGACGCTCTACACCACTCACTGGCTGCCAGACGGGTTCAGGGGCTTTAGATAATAATGGTTCTAATTTCTTATTTAAATCCCTGAATTTGAACCAATTGAGAGGCTGGATGAAGACCCGCTCTCTCTCTCTGTTATCATCTCACCTACAGCAGGCCGCCTTCAGGTGTCTCTGTCCTCCAACATCTCGCTGCTAAGGGGTCCTCAAAAAGAACAAGTTTAAAACCCCCCAAATGTAACAGTTAAAGTGATACTGCACCGAATCATGTTTTGAGTAGCAACCACTGTCCGACCCCCCATGCAGAAATACAAAATTAGATCTTGGTACATGATACCTGTATCAAGACAACATATCCTCATACAACAGTACGTATGATATCTTGCAAAAAGTTATTCCTCCTTTCTTTCGTTTTCCTATGAATGTCCAGCAAAACGTGTCAATTTTCGCTCGTTACCTGCATTTCAAAATAAACTTTTCACAGGAAAAAACTTAGTTTGGTTTAAACAAGAAAGCCACTTGGTTAGTTTTAGGAAAAGATCGACTTGGTTAGGATTAGGCAACAAAAAAACTTAGTTAGGTTTAGGAAAAGATTGTGGTTTGGCTTAAAAATAACTCCAGAAGTGGTGTTACTCCAAGGCAGGGTTGACGATGTTCTCCAGTAGACACTATCTGTTATATTGGTTGAAATGGTCTTTACACCCCGACAGCGATCCATTACTGATGAGCTCTGAAAAAGGACCGGAAAAGAGCCGTCATCTGTAGCTGCTGTAATCCTGTAAAAACGTTTACCAATCACTGCTTCGCGGTCCGCTTAGAGAGAACCAATCAGATGCCTCCCTGCCTTCTAGCTCGTACTCTACCCTTGGCGTGCACCAGCCTGAACTCAAAGCGCGTCACCGCCCCACGTTTCCTGGAGAATGGAAGAGAAAACTCAGCCCTGCAGTAGCACTGCCGCGGTTACTTGTCATGAGGTAGCGTTGTTGAGTTGAGCTCCTCTCTCCGCTCTG
>CAKAKR010041673.1:0-47038 GCA_916700685.1 Adelosebastes latens
TGCAACCATCAAGGCGCTGTCACCCCTCCAGGTGAACTTGTATTCCCTTTCGACAGTTGGTACATCAGACTGAGAGTGCTTGGGGTTTAAAGTTGAACCGAAATTTTAAAAGAAGTCTAAGAAATCAGCACATTGTGGTGTTTGTTTTGACTTTTGCACTGATATCTATATATCTTTTATTTAACCAGGTGAAAGTCTCATTGAGATTAAAGGGCCAGTGTGTAGCATTAAAGGGGATCTATTAGCAGAAATGGAATATATGTTTTCATTAGTGTATAATTACCTGAACCTAAGAATTGTTGTGTTTTCGTTAGCTTAGAATGAGCCGTTCATAACTACATAGGGAGCGGGTCCTCTTCACAGAGTACGCCATGTTATACGTCCGTTATGTTTCTACAGAACGGAAAAACCAAACACTGGCTCTAGAGAGGGCCTCTCTCGTTTTTACATTACATGAACCGTGGTACCACCAGCTGCCGTCTGACTTCTGTTGCTCCTAAAGTAGTGTTATTATGGCAAGGATGGCCTCTGAGCCAGGTGAACGGCGTTACCGCAGTCTTGGAAAGGGAGGAGTGAGCGGAAGGGTACTCAGTTGGTTGCAATCTGCAACCACACCACTAGCTGTCACCAAAGCCCACAACTTTAAAATCTATTTTTTAAGAGTGAACATAAACATTATTACAACAATAAACACAAACAATACAAGCAGACAAATGCAACGGTCACACACTACAAGTGAATGAGCACAATATCCAATTAATACAATTAATACAACAATTATAATGCATAAAACAGGTACATTTTAAAACGATATTAGTGAAAAATTTAAAGGTGCAGTGTGTAGGATTTGGCATCTAGCGGTGAGGTTGCAGATTGCAACCAACTGAAACTTCTCCCGTGTGCCAAGCGTATAGGAGCCGATGTGAAAATGTGAAAGCTCGATTGGCCCTATCTAGAGCCAATGTTTGTTTTGTCCGTTCTGGGCTACTGTAGAACATGGCAGCTGGCTCCGTGAAGAGGAGCCGCTCCTTATGTAGATATCAACGGCTCAATCTAAGGTAACGAAAACACGTCTCTTATTTTCAGGTGATTATACAGTAAAGAAAACATATTTATTATTATATTGTATTTCTACTAATACAGTAGATCCCGCTAAATGCTACACACTGTTCCTTTAAGAGCAATCACATTGACCCAAGTGCTATTTTCATGATCCTTTAAAATGGACTTAAATTCCCCCGTAGTAATCAGCTCTGACAGTTTCAGGTCCTTCTATACATTATTCCAGAAAGAAGAGGCAGCGTAAAAGCTTTTTAGTTCTGTTCTAACCTTGGGGACCAATATTTGTCGAATATTTTGAGAGTTCAGGCTATATTGATTATTTTTTTTTTTTTTTTACAAATGTATGTACACAGATAAGAAGGAACCAGCTCAAGGAGAGATTGATGTGGTCACAATTGCAATGACCAAAAAGAAGAAATGTTAAGATTAAATTACTTTTCTGCTGTGATAGCACCTCCTACATTAATGTTCTCCAGGTGGCATGAATTCTTGGTTCCAACTGAAGATGTTGGCGTAATGCAATTGGTCCACTATCTGCGTAGGCGGGCACTAAAAATGGTTATTAATATCACTACAGTTCCAACAGCCACACAAGCAGTTAACCAGCTGGGGGGCTAATGTTGTTAGCCGCCTCTTTTTGCTGTTAGTCCCATCTGTGATTTGAGCACTCCGTATGTTACTCAGTGACTGCATGTTAGTTACTGCGTGTCCTCATCCGAACTGCTGAGGTGACCTGCTGCTGTGACTTTTCACAGTCTAGTTATCTGCCGTCACCACAACTGGACAATGAAATGAACATTGAAAGAGAAATGACAGCTAATGCCAGCTAGACCCCCTCCTTTATATAATGCAGGACAAATGAAATAATATGAACCAAAACTAACGTCTAGTGGGAACCAGTGCTATAACGTTAGAAAGTTCTAGGGTTTTTTCATACACATGAGCTGGCTTGGCTCGACTCGGTTTGACTTGGCACGTCAGCCCAGTACGACAGGGGTTTGCATCTTTATTACAACAGGGCTACCTGCTTGAAGGTGTGTGTGTGTAGAGGTCAAAGGAGCAGCTGTAAAACGGTGGATAAACACTTATTATTTCCTAAATTTTTCACAATAAAAGTCCCCGGTTATTTTTGCTGCTTGTTCTCTTCCTCTCTGCAGTACTACTAGACTTGTTTTATTAAGAATAGCCGTTAACGAAGCTCCGCTAATTTGTAGAAACATTTCATTTCCTATAAATTCTTCACAATAAAAGTCCCCCATTATTTTGTTATTTAAAAGCTTTTATTATGATATTTTATTATTATGATAAGGGGGGCCGTCAAGGGTTGACCGCGGCCGGCGAGACGTCACCGCAACCTGCTTGGAGGCGGGTCGGGCGCACTTTCTTTATTACAACGGGGCTACCTGCTTGAAGGTGTGTGTGTGTAGAGGTCAAAGGAGCAGCTGTAAAACGGTGGATAAACACATTTTATTTCCAAAATTCTTCACAATAAAAGTCCCCGGTTATTTTTGGTGCTTGTTCTCTTCCTCTCTGCAGTACTAGTAGACTTGTTTTATTAAGAATAGCTGCTAACGAAGCTCCGCTAATTTGGAGAACCATTAATTTCCAAGGGTTGGCCGCGGCCGGTGAGACGTCACTGCAACCTGCTTGGAGGCGGGTGGTGTGCACTTTGGCCCGACTCAAGGCCTATAGAAAGGAGGCTGGGTCACGCGTCATATCTCCCGGGGTATAACACATGCGCAGTAAAATCTTGCCTGCACTCGCCGAAATTGAGCCAATCGCAACGCACGACCGCAGCTTCAGTTACACTAAGCATGTGTTATACCCCATACCCCAAGACCCATGTCCGCCCGTGACCCAGCCTCCTTTCCATTGGCCTTGGCCCGACTCCGGAGATGGTCCATCTCAGGCGTGGCGTGGCACAGCTTGGCGCGCTAAAACTGGTGAGGGAAACGCATATCAGTGAGGCAAGGTTTGAAGGTGTGGGCATAAGTACCAATGGTAAAACCCTATTAGGCTTCCACTTCCTGGGTTGGAGCCTAGTTAGCCTAGCTTGCTTACTTTCTGAGTGAAATACTGAACTGAACTGCATGATGGGTCAGATATCTGTAATAATTAACGGTATAAAAGCGCCAAGGGGAAAAAAACGTCTTGTATCAACATTGGTAGACTACAGGGCAACGCTGGCCCTCAAGTGTCAGCCCCTGCATCAGAGCAGAGCAGGAACGAGTGCTGGGTGGCAGTGGCGGGTGTGAAGGGGATTAGTCACCAAACTCTGACTGTTCTGTCCAACTTGCATGTCTGCGGCTCCCGCACTGACGGCAGACGGTTGCCTGCATGTGGGCTGGTGTTTTCACAATGTGACAGAGTGCTGGATCTCAAACGGGGAGCTGCTAAATGTCATTTTGTTGTCTCACAGATGTCACCGTTAACGAGGGGAAATAGATTCAATTGGTGTGAATGTTTTAATTGCCAACCATCTGTGGCGGACAAATATTTGAAACGTTAAATACTGTGCTAGCGTAAACACTTCAATTCACCGAAAACTCTGAAATGATATTTCCTATCAGTGGACAAAAGAGTGTGCAGACGCAGTCGATGCATCTTTAATGTGCGTAGTGAACAATACAGCAAAGAGCTGGATAAACAGCAGATTGATTTTGACGGCCAGTTATTTAATCCCTCAAACTAAACGCAACAGATCTGTTTCAAACATGTCTTGAATGAGCCTTCTTAAAAGTTAAACTGCTGATTATAATTTGCACCCAAATGTCTCCAGCCTTCTGTCATTCCCTTCAAAGAACTGAAATGTTAACTCAGACAAGCTGATTGTAAAATGAATCATCATTTCACAGTCCCACCACCACTGTAGTAATCATTCATAAACCAGCTACAAATCCAACCATCTTCTCACGAGGAAACTATTTTCTTTGGCAGTTGTGTGAAGAGAGGAAGGTTGCAAACTGCACTATGAATTGTTGTTATATTTGGAGCCGATCACGTGTGTCTTTAGATAGACTGCTGGCTATTAAGAGTAGAGGATTCATTTTGCTTGTGAGGAACAATGCTAATTATTTCAGAGCTCTGCTTTTAAAAATAGCACAGTAGCACTACAACGTCTGCCCGGAGTAGCTCATAGTGCATCTCTCTCTGATGGGATGATACAACACAAGCAAGATAGTGGCCTTCCACAAACATTTTAGGATGATCCCTAGAGCTTGTTAACGGACTCCTGCAGTGTGACACATGTCTCAGTTCATGCCTGGGTCATGATATCTGCATGGAGGCAGCAGACTGTGGCGTTTCTGCAATTCTCATGATGACTACATGCCTTCAATTCAAGTGCTCTTTTGTAAGACAGTATTGTATAAATTGTCTCTTCACATTCTTTAATGCTGTCACGTCCACATCCCTTAAAAAAAAGCAAGAAGTAACACTGGAATCACGGCCCTCATTTGCTCAGCCAATACTGGACTGGAAGCTGATAAATGCGTTATGTGGTAACACAAGTGAAACGTACGTAATTGCAGTCCAACTACAGGCTGCTACTGCTTTCCTAAAGTAGTTTTGTTGTGTATATGGAGGAGGATTGAGGCAGACATTTTCATACAGGCAAACAAAAGTTTTGGGGACTTTTCTGGAAGGAAAAGTACGACTGAGGCTCCTACGTGTGGCTGTGCATGAAGCATAAACCAGCCATGACGTGCTGCAGAGAGCATCCCATTTACTGCAGTTATTTTTTATTAGTGCAAGATGTTCTTGGCTGTTTTTACCTCATGTAAACCTCGAGGGGTGGGGATCACCAGAGGTCCCATGATGCAATATTATCACAATACTTAAATCACGATACGATCTTATTACGGTTTTAAACATTTTGTGATAGGCTGAGTATTGCGATTTGGATATATTACGATATGTTGTGATTTATTACCTTTTTTCAACTGCAAATTATGCAGTTTGTCAACATCTGTTTTATCTAATAAGATACAGTTTTGATTCTGTTCATGTCAGAGTTTTCATTCACGTATATTAAGGACAGAGTTCAAGGGACCCCTTTGAAAATGGCCATGCCAGTTTTTCCTCACCAAAATGTAGCGTAACTCTGGAGTGTTATTTAGTGTTCTTCCTGACAAGCTAACATGATTGGTACAACCTCTGAAAGACAGAATAGCAGCCGGAATATTAAGAGTTTAATAGTTTATATAATAAAAATCGATACTAGACGTCCGTGTATTGATATAATATTGCCACGCAAAATATCGCGATACTATGCTGTATTGATTTTTTTCCCCCACCCCTATAAAACATATATAAATGTAAATGTAAATCAGCTTTTATTGTCACACATTGTTTTTTTGTACACAGCACACAGTGAAATTTACTCTCTGCATTTAACCCATCCTAGTAGGAGCAGTGGGCAGTTACTATATAGCACCCAGGGAGCAGTTTTGGGGGTCTGGTGCCTTGTGCAAGGGCACCCCGGCAGTGCCCAGGAGGTGAACTGGCACCTTTCCAGCTACAAATCCACAGTCCATACTCAGCACGTGCGGGGACTTGAACCGGCGGCCCTCCAGTTCCAAAACCAGGTTCCCTAACATGCATTTCATTGTCTCCACTTTGATGTGAAGCATGCATGGCGCACATGGGGACTGTGTTCCATTCAAAGTTCAGATCAGATCTCTCAGTCCCTGGTTTACAGAGATACAGAAATCTGCTGTCATGTTATTATGGTGGCAAACACTGTAAACACGCATTAGTGAAAAGTTTTGCAACCTGCATGTAATATGGGTCAAATGATACTGGTAAATTCAATATGAGACACAAAGGTTATGTTAGTAACTGCTTGTTCAGCTTATAAAAATGTTTATGATTAAATACCAACATGAGCAACTTGTCCCACTCAGCACACCATAAAGGTACATAAATCCAGGGATATACATTAAATAGGAGAACACATAAGCTTACTTGGTATAGTATAGCATCCATGTGCGCGAGGACAGGCAATCTAAATCATAAAGACAAATATAAAATACGGGGTGTGTGCTGAGCATGCAGTTGATACCACAAACTTCTGGGGCATATTTTTTGAACTACACTGCATTACTTTTAATATAGGCTATATGTCTGCATAACGTGATTCTATTTAAACACCCATGTGCAAAATGTACACATATGAATTGTAAGTGTTGCCAGAGATATTTGACATAGAATTTGCAGATGCATTAAGAATATTTTTCATTGAGTAATCTCACACCTCGAAGGCACTGAGAAGCAGAGGGATCGCAGACTTGGAGCTTCTGTATCTGATTTTGAATGTCAAAACAAACGCTGCAGCACTCTTGGCAACAGCTATAAGTTAGTCCAGCCATTGCCTTCACCAAAACTACTGTACTGGACTGCACCATAATCTCTGCTCAAGGTCAAAACCTCATCCCCAACTCCAGGTTCTGGCTCAGTAGACTCTATCATCCACAGCAGGCAAATCACAACAACTCTAATGATTAAGCGATGCAATACAAACAGGATTTTTCTTGTGGTAACTACAACTTGTCTAATAATATTGTCTAATTCGACCTCCCTCACACCCTCATCCATTATTTTCTCTCCAATGGCACATATTCGCAGAAAGTTATTCCCTCAATTATCTCCTATTTCCCCCTGTGGGAGGCATGTAGCTATTTTGGCAGATTGTGATTTCAATTTAATCACGTAGCGGAAGACACAAGCCAACTCACGGGTTAACTTTGGATGGGCCCCTCTGGAGCTGCAGTGTGTGGGCAGTGTATGTGCTGACGTCGGGCCAATAAAGGGGCCAACACAGACGAGCATGCAAGATGCTTACAACTAATTTTAGAAGGATAAACTGTAACTTCTTTGTGATAATGAGTGAGCATCTTCAAACACTACAAAACTAAGCAAACAAGCAGGTCATCTTGGAAATAGAATGACATTTTGTTTTTCCTCTAATTTTTAAGAATTATGTAACGCAAACTTGAGCGATGTAATAAAAGTCTCTAAAAAGCTTCCTGCTTTATATTTTAGCTGAGCAACATTACATCTGTTTTGTAAAGTGAATACCTTTATTGGTGGGAATTTGTCTTTAACTGGCATTTTGTACGTATTTACTGTATGTGTGGGCGTGGGATGGACATTGAGGGAAATGCTTATGAATGAAAAAAACAAAGTGGTGAAGATTAGGGCTGCAACTAACGATTATTTTCCTTGTCGATTAATCTGTCGATTATTTTCTTGATTAATCGATTAGTTGTTTGGTCTATAAAATGTCAGAAAATGGTGAAAAATGCCGATCAGTGTTTCCCAAAGTCCAAGATGACGTCCTCAAATGTCTTGTCTCAAAGATATTCAGTTAATTGTGATAGAGGAGTAAAGAAACCAGAAAATATTCACATTTAAGAAGCTTGAATCAGAGAAATTTTGTTTCTTTTCTAAAAAGATTACTCAAACCGATTAATCGATTATCAAAATACTTGGCGATTGACAACTAATTGATTAATTGGTTAATAGTTGCAGCTAAAGTTCACCAAAGTTGAACTTCATGTGAATGCGTATATATGAATTTGCTCGCATAGAATGGAAGTGAACAGGAGGCGAATGTTCATTTTGCGCATATGCGACCGTGCCTTTAAAGCTGAAGTAGGCGAGATTGGAGCAAATATGATTAAAAAAAGTTATTTTTATAAAACGGTCGCTATATCGTGACAGTAGTACATGAAACAGGTAACCTGAAAAAAATCGTGTGCCTCTGTGTCCTCCGGTGTCCTCTGGTGCTCCTAACGACATCTGCAAGATTTCACAGACCGGAGGAAAACAAGCAGTAAGAGCTGATCTGAGGTCTGCCGTCCATCTGCTGTCTATGAGAGTTGGCTGTCAATCACTCGCGAACTCCGACCAAACGGTCAAACTAGGCAGCGTTGATCAAATATGAATCAATATTATGTTACGTTAATGCCTATTTCTCTCCTCAGATGTTCTCAGAATCATCTTGTAGTGCACGGTTTAGCTGTAAAATGAGAAAGTTTGTGACGCGGCCACCATTGTGAAATCTGGTGAAGGAACGCCAAGTTCCGGTCACATGACCGGAGCACAGCCAATAGGAACGCTCTCTCAATGAAGTGACCTTTGATCGGTCAAAGTCTCCCATCACGGACAAGATTTTTTAAAGCCTGAAAACAGAGCCATGAGGAGGTGCAGAAGTCTAGTTTTCTCTCAGAACACTTGAATTATAATATGCTGAAAGGTTATTATGGAATTTTTTTGCCCAATGATGCCAAATATATACTGCCTACTGCCACTTTAAGGGGGTGCTAAATTTATCAAGTGATAAGTCTGAAAGTTCTTTGATTAAAAGAGAGATGTCATATAAACAGTGCATGCTCATAATTCATCACTGTTCTCAATATATAATAAAAATGCAATTTATTAGACGTGACTTGATAAACTAACAAACAATTCAGGAGTAATTACTGTTGTAACTGATATGACATATGTATATATATATATATTTGTCTTATCAGTTACTGTACTACATCCCCTCAAAATAATGAAAGTTGATGTCAATATGGGCCATAATATCCCACATATCTTGCTAAATAAACTCCAGGTTTCTTACTTTGGAGTCATATCCTTTTTTTTCGTGAGTGATTACTACAATATCCCCATGGCTGGATTTTAATCAGATCAAATACTGCCCACAGTCTCAGAACATAATGAAGAAAACTCTGAGTACATTGTGCACCACACTGTTTACTTTCTAATTACAGTCCACCCAAATCACATAAATCATGTCCGCATCCAGCCTAGATCGCTCTCAAAGGGTGGCGCTATCTGAAGGAGTTCAAGGCACAAAAGCAATCAGCAGAGCTCCGCTGAGATGTGTCCATATTTAACCGCCGTGCGTACACACGGCGTTATGCAACAAGAATTTAGTCTCCATTGCATTTAATCCCCTGTAGCAACTTAATCCTGGGGCTAAGCAAACTCTCCTCCTCAAGCATCCCTACTGCTCTGAGAACACAGAGGAGAGGAGGAAGAGGAGATAAGAGAAGGAAACAAGGAAATGTTGGAGCATGATAAAGGAGATTTAAGAGTACATTAATAGTGGGTGATGAAAAGGAAAATGGAAATATCTTATAAATTGCACAGAATGGAGCAGTGAACGTCATGTTTTCAAATGCGCTGTTTACCGACAAAGGGCTAAAAGGTCAATCACAGCTAACTAAAGCTGCAGGGGTCAGGAGGTAAAGTGCAAATTTGCACTGGTGACTAAGAGCAGTTACGCAAGTACTGTACTTGAGTACAATTCTGAGGTATGCTTGTAGTTGATACCTGAGCATTTCCACTTAATGCACTTAATTCTACTCCACTACATTTATCTGAAAGCTGTAGTTATTTTGCAGGTCAAGATTTTACTAGGGCTGCAACTAACAATTATTTTCATTGTCGATTAATCTGTTGATTATTTTCTTCAATTCATCAATTAGTTGTTTGGTCTAGAAAATGTCAGAAAATGGTGATAAATGTCGATCTGTGTTTCCCAAAGCCCAAGATGACGTCCTCAAATGTCTTGTTTTGTCCACAACTCAAAGATATTGAGTTTACTGTCATAAAGGAGTGAAAAAAACAGAAAATATTCACATTTAAGAAGCTGGAATCAGAGAATTTATGTTTTTTTTTTCTTAAATTGCTCAAACCAATTAATTGATCATCAAAATAGTAGTAACTACCCAATTATATATGAAGTAGTCATATTAGCTCCCTCTTTACTGGCTACGACATTAAACTTAGGGATGCACCGATACTGATACTGGAGCGGGTACCGGGCCGATACTGACTCAAACAGCTGGATCGGGTGTCGTGACAATGGGGCCGATCTAATCAATTCAGTTCTATGTTTATATACTATATACATACTGGAATTTTAATTCCTGTGTAGATTTTGACCAATTTGTTGTTGCATTAAAAGGGTTAACACTTGAGTTGCAATTCCTGTTAATTTTGGTGTTACATTTATTATTGTAATAATAAATAACAATTCAGTAAATTTATATCTATGAATTTTATTTTTTACATTTTGTTTTACAAAGTTAGGAAAGCGATGTTTAAGTCAAGCGCTTACACATAACAGAATGATCCCACTCACTTCCACACAGTAGTGAGTATACAGCTTGTTAATTAAACGCTGGTATTAGATCGGATCTGAAGATTTATTTGTCATTCATCGCAGTTAACAGTTGGGATTCCACAGCCATCAACTTGGAGCAAAAAGTATCGATCAGACGGAAAGCATCTCTCCCAAACTGTTGGGAGCTTGGCAACTGTGCGGGACGTTGCATAAGTGCCAGAGGAATTCCTCCTCACTAAGCATTGCTTAATCTGCCTTTCTCAATTCCCCAGTAGGAACCTTACCCCCAAAAGCCTTGTATCCCCTACTGACTGCCAGGATAAATTGGCATATGCACCGCTGGCATATTAGCCATAGCGCAGCAAAAAATATGACCAGATTTGGGTTAGTTCCTTGTTGCCCACAAATTATTTTCCTATCATTGCCATCCATATTAAACAAATGGAAAGCGCAACCTAACGTGTTTGGATTCAGTGTTATCAGGACTGATAATAAACAAGCGAGTCAGGGGCGAACCCTTCATACTCACTGTGAAGAATTAAATATTTCAGTTTTGCAGCCTCGGGCGGTGTTAATGTTTTAGGACACTGTTGGGTCACATCACACTACATTGTGTAGCCCTCAGTGTTCTCTCCAAAGGACACGTTTGGTCACGTTATTCAGTTCCCTTTTAGGGTGCACCATAATGCATTGAGACAGCGTTTATTCCACTATTTCAGCTGGAATATAGTGTCTCCAAATACCACTGTTAAAAGTGGTAATAGTTAAGGCAATTCAAGAGGGATTTAATCACCACTGGGATTTGTCTGGAGCTGTGTTGTACTGATGTGAGGATCCTACCTGACATTGTCATGGCGCTGGATGTAGATTTTGTGAAAGATCCTTTCTGGGGGCTTCAGGAAATCCTCTTTCATCTCCATAGCTACGTTCCTGGGCAACAGACTCATTAGCAGACGCTCCTGAGCGTGTGTGTGTGTGTGTGAAAGAGAGAGAGAGATAGAGAGGGAGAACAGATAAAGTAAGTTTAAATATACATTTATACAGTCAAAGTTATCATAGGACAAAGTGTTAGTAGCGATAAGAAATGTGCCAGACAAAAAGGCATGAAATCTAACAGAAATGAATAATGTGTCGAAATGACTCACGGCACAAGAGAGAGAGAGAGAGAGAGAGGGGAAAAAATAAGAAAAAAACAGACGCACATCTAATTTTACCCCTAGTTTCAGCAGTGTACAGGTGCCTGTACCTGTTTCTCGTTCTCGTCCTCCATGCGGAGTCGCTCTTCAATGCAGTTGCGAGCCTGCAGGAAGGCCTTCCTCTGGGCTCGTTCTGTCAGGATGCGCACAAACAGCCCTGACAGGTTGACGCTGGTGAACAGCACTGTGTTGGCAACCAACTGCGAAAAGAAGAAAAAATAAACAGCTTTAATTCTTTGGTACAGTTGTTAAAGACACATACAGTATTAGGAAATCATTAGGAGATGCTGTGAATGTAGACTGTTAATGTATTTTGTACATGTGTGACGTGAAGAATGATGAAAGAAACGTGAATTTCTATTTTCATGTAGCGAAAATAATCAAATCTTAAAGGAGACATATCATGAAAAAAAAAACTTTTTCCAGTGCTTGTGTTCATACATTTGGGTATCTGGAGTGCCTACCAACACACAAACTGGAAATATGAGAAAGTATGCTGGCTCTACACACTGTTTTTCCTCGCTGTCTCTCTCAGACTGCGGCTGAGGCGGCTTTCGTTCTTCAGAGGCAGACCATGAAATTAGCAAAATAAAATGAGAAAAAACAACCTGCGATGTACTCAACCAATCGCCGATAGCCGATATATTCGTCCAATTGCCCAACCTTAATCGGAGTATCTCCACCCACAGCTTGAGAACTACCTTTGCAAAGGTGCACCATATTTTTTCTCGCAAGCCAATCAGAGCAGACTGGCCTTTTTCAGAAGGGGGTCTTAAAGAGACAGGCGCTAAAACCGAGCGTTTCAGACAGAGGATGAATACAGGTATATTCAGATAGTATGAGAAAAATAATGTGTTTTTTGAACATTAAAGCATGTAAACATGATCTAGTAGAAACCCAAAATACAAGTACGAACCTGAAAATGACCACGATATGCCCCCTTTAAATATGTAATTTGATTGTTTTTCTGTGTTTGTACGTTTGTCTGTGTGTATTGGCACACAGTACATTCTTATATGTATGTATTTAGTAAAATATATGCACATACACATGTACAATTGCATATGTGAAAGTGTGTCCCTAATTTTGAGGTCTTGAAAATGGATATTATAGGTACCCCAAATAGGCCCTTCAGAGGTTAAAGTAGAATTAAATCAGTCTTTTTATTTCCTCATAGGTATTTTTGTATGCTTTTGTGTGGCCTCATTGTCTTGTGTATCTTTTTCGATTTTTTTTTTTATATTTATTTTTATTTTTTAATGTCATTATTTTTGCGTTTAATTGCGTTTTAGTGCCTTTCTTTTCCTATCTATTGTGTGTGCATCTGTTGATCTGGCTGACAAGCTGCTGCATACAATTACCCTTGCAGGGATGAATAAAGTTGTATTAATTTGAATAATAATCTATCCCATTATTAAATATCACATTTGGAGTATACACTGTATGTGACATCCTCCATATGAGAGATGGGTGAGAGGGTGGTGATGGGGCCTAACATTTCTCTATTTCGGGGTCTGTGACATTAAAGCGTTTGAGAATCAGTGCTCTGGTTCATCCATCACAGTAGATGCACAGCAGCATGACTGCTTCAACCTTGTGCAGGACACAAAGCAAAGAGAGTTTTTTTGTACTTAACTGAGGTCAGCTGGCTTTGACTTTGTATACAAACCAAACAAGGTGCTATATCCACCTCTAGAGTGTACACTAGCAAGCTGTTACCCTGGGCAGTAATTATATATTCATAAGAATAAAGCAATTAATATCTCCGGTCATTCATCATGAGTGTTTCCTACAGCTAGAGTCAATAATGGAGCATATTTGACCTCAAGAAAATCCATAACAAATTACTTTACGCTTCACACTGTCAAAGTTTCATATGATATACTGTACACACACGCTCTCAAATTTAACAAACTTGTATTGCCACAGACAGGCATGTTTCCCAGTCCAATGAATAATGGATTTCCTTGAAAAGACTGTTTTTGGCAGCAGCAGTCTGTCTTTGTGCTTTGGCAGCAGAGCTGGCAAGCATCGACATGTTCAAACGATGCTCAAGTTACTTTACAGCCTCGAGTAAGTAAATGTGGACATCTGAGATGAGTGGCGTAAAACACTCATCTGCCTTATCTGTGTGGTGATAACTAGGGATGGGACCATATAGGGTTTTATCGCAGATCGCAATAAACAGCACTCACAATAAGTTGATGGTGGTGAATTTCCATTATCGGGATAATCATGAATATTGTCATGAGTGACTTGAAAAAGCTGTTTAGCTCGCTATCATGATAGAGAAGTGAAAAATACAGCCTGATTTAAAAATAGACAAACTATCATGTATCATCCTTTATTTATGCAGGGGGACCTTATGATTTATGATTACATTATTTAAGATTGTTTGGTTTTTTTACAAAAAAAAGATGTGTCCTTTCTGTGACGCAATAAAAATATTTGTTTCTTGACAAAATGTAAGGTAAAGGGATTCCAGTATATTTTAGTGCCATTTTAGGAGTTTTAAGCATATTTTGATGATTATCGGGATAATATTGTAAAACTATTTTGGACAGGATAAATGTGACATGAAATTTTCATATCATCCCATGCCTAGTGATAACCCCAATTTTCCTTCAGATGGCAATAACTGATCATAGTGCGCTATACTCACACTTGCAGCTATTTTACTGTCAGTACCATACAGTTGCTCCATATAGTTTTACACAGTGAGGAAACTACAACCTTTACATTGGTTTTTACTATGTAAAATAATGATTTTGTGTGTGTTAAAGAGGCGAATGTATACCTGTAATAAGCTCTCTCTGTGACTGGTTACATTGTTTATAGCAGTCACTATAGTTATATGGTGTGAATATGCTTTGGGATTTAAGATAATAGTTGTTCAGTGTCCAGTTCAAGCTTTATCTAAACATGCAAGATTGTAAACTAATGTTATATAACATGTTATTACTCCCAACTCTTTGATGCATCAATAAAATGTGGCACTAAAAAGAATAGAGTGGGGGACCTTAAGGGACCCTTTTCTATCATTGAGTAAACTGACGACTCCTGACTAGGCGACATATTTTAAGGATATTTCATATTATATTCAATGCATAACAATAACAGCTGATAAACTGTACAATTAACCCGAATAGTGAACACAATAACTGCAGGAAGAGCAGATTATTTTCTGTGAATATTGCATCAGAGATGAGTTTTCCTGTTATTTTTAGGAACTTTTAATTGTTTAACAATCATACATACTTAATAGGTTTCTTTTTTTTGACAAATTCAGTGTTTCCTTCTCCCTGACTCTTGGCAATTGTTCTATCAGCTCTTTGGTTGTCTTAACAGCGTATTTTTCTAATGCAGGACGAGGTTGTTTAGCAGAGAGGGAAGGCTCTGTGAATATAGCTTGTGTTCAGGTTTTCAGGGTCCAATCCAACTTTAAAAATAACAATTTCATTTAGATTTCTTCACAGAAATGAATGAAATCCTGAGATATCGGTCAACTGTATGTATTTTTTAAAAGTTGTCTTACACCCTAATGGTGGTCGGGACCCCCAGGTTGGGAACCAGTACAGTAGATAGCAAGATAACTGAAGAGTATGGACTAGAAATAACCTATTTTTCAAGTAATATTCCATGCTTGCTTCAGTGCTAAGATATTTCAGGTAGACTGAGCCATGAAAGCAGACTGTAGGCTGAGTGCCTGGGACCTAGGTGGGTGGCTGGTGCAAGCCTGGGCCGAGCGAGGTCATGCCACACAGCTCAGCTCTAAGCTTAATGGATTAGCTATCTCTGGTAGTACAGCTAACACTGTCCTTCACATGGCAATGCAGGTATCTCAAAGCCTACATACAGGAAAACAATCTCCTCTGCAAATACGCTGTCATCATCCGAGGGCGCGATGAACTGATCGCATCTCAATTTGGTTTCTGCACAATCTTCCGTGTCATATATATGCTGCACGGGGAGGCAGACAGACATGTTCCACTACACCCCTGGAGGGTTTGACTGATGTGACATATCTCCTTTCCTCACACCTGATGACAGTCAGAAATGTGAGTGTGTTTCATTTGTGATAGAGAAAAAGGTACAAAGATATAAATGCGCAGAGAGCGGTGTACCAATTTCTATTTCGGCTCGGAAATGACATGAATGACGGTGCCCTCTTTTTCCATAACTGAAGCATATAGTGTGGTGAAAGTGTGGTGTGTGTGTGTGTGTGTGTGTGTGTGCCCCTCTGTTTGCCCTACTTCTGGTGCTAGCAGGATGTCACTCTGGTTCTTCATTCCCAGCCAGGCTCCTTTGGGCCTGAATCACATCCCCAGGGAAACAGTCATGCAGACTGCTTTGCTCATTCATTTTTTTCCCTCTTTGTTTGTTTTCTTTTTAGGGGGCTACAGGTATGCATCACCACTGCTATGGCCAATACAGTACTTCACTGTGACTGAACCTCTGCATTAATATGTAGACTTACTTACAGGTAGGGCTGCCCGCTCTTAATCGTTTATTCGACTATAACAGGTCGTTTTGGCCCTATATGTCGGTTTGATATCTTTGTAAACTGAATACTTTTGGGGTTTGGACATTTAAGATGTCATTTGTGAAATTATGAGACATTTTATGGACCAAATAATGACTCAAAAACTAATCTATAATAAAAAATAATTGTTAGTTTCAGACTAGTTGATATTATGGCTGCCACCTCTTAGTCGATTAGTCGACTAATTGGCTGTTTTGGTCTTAGTCGACTAAGATTTCTTTAGTCGATTAGTAATTGTTTATGCTTTTTTCATGCTGAATGTCTCATTTCCAAGAAACTTATGAGCACATCTCTGGTAAACACAAGATTTAAAGTGGTGCTTTTGTGTGATTCTTTGTGGAGAAATTCAGTTTTACAGATCTGTCGATTAAATCAACTAATCGATTAGTCGACAAAAGTGTTAGTCGATTAAGAATTTCTTTGGTCGAGGACAGCCCTACTAGCTATTTGTTTTGACTGTAGACGTGTTTGAGGTTAAACTATAGAGGTCTAGCAGGGAGGCGAATCCTCTGTGAAATACATCTAAATATTTTAAATAGCCTCTGTAAAAGTCAATATTTGGTCCACCATCTTGAAACAACTGGCCAATTTGTATAGAGAGGCGAAGTCCCGCCTCTTCCAGTGGACCACCATGGGACCTTATTTCAGAAAAAATATGAACGGTAGTCAACGGCAATTTGTCAATTTAAAAGATCATTTTGCAAGTCAAGAAAGTCGCAGTTGGTTGTAAAACTGTTGAAGTATCAGATTGGGAAAATACTTAATTAGAAAGACTACACACCCAAAAGTGGCGTAAGTGATGTCTCTCTTGCTGAAGCTACGATGCCTGTGTGTTTTGTACTGGGATGAACTCACACCAGCGACGGGTCTCGCTTGTTCTTTCTCATTCTGGGTTAAACAACTAATCGATTAATCGAGAAAATAATCAACATATTAATTGTTAGTGACATATATTGTGCGAGACGAGAGATGTCTAGTTCACTGAGCGGTTTCACACAAAACTAAATGATACTACGACAAAACTGTGACTTTCTTGACTTGCAAAAT
Source organism: Adelosebastes latens (assembly GCA_916700685.1). NCBI lineage: Eukaryota > Metazoa > Chordata > Actinopteri > Perciformes > Sebastidae > Adelosebastes > Adelosebastes latens. The sequence goes on from CAKAKR010041673.1 coordinate 16,991, forward strand.
TATCTTTTAAATTGACAAACATCAAATGTGAGATTCATGCCGCAATTCCAATGGGGGTCAAAACATTACTACCAGTACATATTTTTTCCCCAAATAATATCCCATGGTGTCCACCGGAAGGGGCGGGACTTCACCTCTCTATATCCCCAGAGGGGAAATGTAAACACAAACCTGTCGATTAAATCAACTAATTGAACGAGTCAACTAAGAATTTCTGAAATTGTAGTATATTTAGGGAGGGGGCGAGAAAAAAAAGTGACCAAGCAGAAAAATCACACCATTCATGTGTTTGTCCACCAGACTTTTTAAGATCAAGATCTAAAACTCTTCATCATGGGATGCCACTTATTGATCCTGTAGCTGTGTTGACATGAGGCATTGTTGTAAACGAAGAATAACACTTTTTGACACAAATTTGATCAAAAGCAAATCACCATCAAGTCCAACCACATGGGAGCTGTCTGTGGTGCTAAACCCAGTGTGTGTTTCACTGCATGGGCCTATACAGTAATATACTATAGATGCACCTATTATTATTATGAGCCTATTAATGGTAAAACAACAACAACAACAACAACAACAACAACTTAACGTGCAGCACACATGTATTGTTGTAAACAAGAATAACACTTTTTGACACAAATTTGATCAAAAGCAAAATCCCATCAAGTCCAACCACATGGGAGCTGTCCATGGTGCTGAACCCAGTGTGTGTTACACTGCATGGGCCTATACAGTATACTAAAATTATTATTATTATGAGCCTATTAATGGTGACAAACAACAACAACAACAACAAATTACTACCACACATGTTTTCCAAAAATAATGTCCCATGGGGTCCACCAGAAGGGGGGGGACTTCACCTCTCTATTATCATAATCATTATTATTATTGTAGTATATTTAGGGAGGGGGCGAGAAAAAAAAGTGACCAAGCATAAAAATCCCACCATTCATGTGTTTGTCCACCAGACTTTTTAAGATCAAGATCTAAAAAAATTCTTCTTCATGGGGGATGTCACTTATTGATCCTGCAGGCTGTGTTGACATGAAGCATTGTTGTAAACAAGAGTAACACTTTTTGTCAAATTTGATCAAAAGCAAATCACCATCAAGTCCAGACCATTTTTTTATTTATTTATTTTTTTTATTTTCTTCACTTGTATTTATCACAATTGTGACTACTGTTATTTTGTCATCATATGCTAAGTCTATTCATGCAATTATCTTACGTCGGGGGGGGGGAATCAATGTGTATTGCTGTCTGTATTGATTGTGTTCTATCATTTGTGAGGGGAAAAAAAGGGGAAAAAACTCAAATAAATATATTGTTTAAAAAAAAAAAGCAAAACACCATCAAGTCCAACCACATGGGAGCTGTCCATGGTGCTGAACCCAATGTGTGATCCACTGCATGGGCCTATACAGTAATGTACTATAGATGCACCTATTATTATTATGAGCCTATTAATGGTAAAACAACAACAACAACAACAACAACTTAATGTGCAGCACACATGTATTGTTGTAAACAAGAATAACACTTTTTGACACAAATTTGATCAAAAGCAAATTCCCATCAAGTCCACCAACCACATGGGAGCTGTCCATGGTGCTGAACCCAGTGGGTTTCACTGCATGGGCCTATAGATGCAGCTATTATGATTATTATTATGAGCCTATTAATGGTAAAAACAACAACAACAACAACTTAACGTGCAGCACACATGTATAGCCTACGTACCGTCCTCCAGAGTTTCTGCGTCTTCGCCGTGACAGAAGTGGCGGTCACAATCAGGTGCGAGACGGACACCATTACTCCAAACACGACCGCCAGCAGCGTCCGCACAGGTAGCAGCGCGTAGGCGACGAAGGTGACCAGGATGAGCTGCCACACGCCCTGCTCCGGAGACGTCGGCGGCTCCATGCCCATCGCGCCCAGCGAGAAGGGGCAGCAGAGGAAGGAGAAGGTGAAGCCGAAGAGCAGCGCCAGGTTGACGATCTGCTGCAGCTGAGTCACCTGCAGGTACTTGACGTTAGTTACGATGAAGAGGGACACGAAGACGACGCAGTGCACCGGATGGGACCCCTTGGAGATGGTGATGCTGCTGGGGCCGGACAGCAGCTCCACCACGGCCAGCGTGGAGGACATGAAGATGAGCACTGCCAGGGCTTTAAGGGTGGACGTCTGCTCCAGTTTCAGGTTGTAGTTGTGGAAGAGAGACTCGAGCTCCTTGCAGTCGAACTCGTCCTCGCAGGCGATGGTTGTCAAAGGGACGCCGGTCGGACAGTGACTTCTCTTCCGCCTGGTTTTGACTTTCTGAAACGGTATTTCCTCCATGTCAGTGCCATTCATAAACTGAATACCTGCTCTCACGGCTCGGGGGGGGTCAAATGTGGAGTAACCGGATCACCACCACCACAAAAACCGACAACAGACACCAGGAGAAGACCGAAAAGACGCGCGGCACAGCAGGCGTCCCAGAGATATAACCGGAGACTGGTGGCCGGTGGCCACAGACGCGCGCTCTCCAAACACTATCCACAGGTTGAATGGTGTTTTTCGGAGAGATCGGACACCACAGAAAGCTTCATATTCCTCTTGGTCTCTGTTCTGTTTTGCACAAAAAAAAAAAATCTTCTTTAGCTTTCGTTTGCGCGCCACATGAAGAAGAGCAAGCAAGCAGCAAGCGCACACGACGTCTAGTTCTCAGATGGGTAAAAGCTTTTTTTTTTTTTTTTGTGCGAGAGGCTCAGATAGGATCACGCCTGCGCATTATGAGGTGAAGATAAGACAGGTTCTCAGCTACTCAACACACACACACACACACACACAGTCAAGACACAGATTTGACTGCTTGCAGAGCTCCCCTCTACCAAGTGTGACACACAACATACATCATCCATAATGTAATTTCTTCTCCTCCTCCTACACATGTTTCCATCATTTAAGCCTGCATGCACAATCTAATTTTTGGAAACATATATTGATTCATTTCCTGTCTCCCCTCACTCAACAACATAAGGAGGAGAGAGAAAAAAGAAAGATGCACAGTTAATACTCCTGTATATATCAGTGTTTTCAGACCACGATTCATGAATTTCTCACTGTGTTCAGCTGGCACACACACATGGGGATAACATGCATGCCATTCATCAAAAAAGATGCACAGTTAATACTGTACTCCCTGTGTATATCAGTGTTTTCAGACAACGATTCATGAATTTCTCACTACTGTGTTCAGCTGGCACACACATGGGATAACATGCATGCCATTCATCATATGATGTCTGTGTGTTGCCAGTCCTCACCATCAGCACCCTCTTGGCATTCAGGGGGGGGTTTGGTGTCTCGTTCATTATACCAGGGGAAGATTAGTCATCCGTCACAGGCCGTGTCGTTGCCATGACCCCGTCGGTGCCAGGGATGGGTGGAAAGAAAGTGACAGATGGATGGCCCATGCCAAAGTCCAGCACTCTCTACTCTCCCATGCTATATACCAGGACACTCACACGCCTCCCTACTCTCTCTCTCTCTCTCCTAGCTTTCACTGATCTCACTCAGCAGAATGAGTGTATACAGTCTGACAGGTAAACAGAGACAGAAATGGATGGGGTGTATAGTGGAAAGAGAAACAGACAGAGAAGTAAAGTATCTGGCAGCAAATTCAGAGACAAAAAAAGAAGCAGTTCTCAATAGAAGACCAGTTTGGCCACAGAGAGGCATCATGAGAAAAGTAAGACATATGAGAGCTGTCAATCAATTCAAATATTTAATCACGATTAATCTCATGATTGTCCATAGTTAATCGTGATTAATCGCAAATTAATCACACATTTATTTATCTGTACAAAATGTACCTTAAAGGAAAATTTGTCAAGTAGTTAATACTCTCACGGCAGTGGACAAATATGCTTGCTTTATGCAAATGTATGTATATATTTATTAGTGGAAATCAATTCACAACACAGAACAATGACAAATATTGTCCAGAAACCCTCACAGGTACTGCATTTAGCATAAAAATATGCTCAAATCATAAAAAGGCAAACTCCAGCCCAACAGGCAACAACTGACTTGACTATGACTTGCTCCAAACCGCATGTGATTATCATAAAGTGGGCATGTCTGTAAAGGGGAGACTCGTGCATAGAACCCATTTTCATTCACATATCTTGAGGTCAGAGGTCAAGGCACCCCTTTGAAAATGGCCATGACAGTTTTTCCTCGACAAAATTTAGTGCAAGTTTGGAGCGTTATTTAACCTCCTTCGCGACAAGCTAGTATGACATGGTTGATGTCAATGGATTCCTTAGGTTTTTATAGTTTCAAATGATGCCAGTATCTTCCCGCTACAACCTACAAAAGATCGATATTGTAAATCACATTAATGCGCTAAAAAGATGACTGGCGTTAACGTGTTACTATCGCATTAACTTTGACAGCCCTAATTCGAACACATCTGAGCACAAAAAGCTTGAGTGAGTCGATGCTGTATTAGAGCTGAAATGATTAGTAGATTAATCGATTAGCAAACATTGACAGAAAATGAATCTGTGTTATCGAGCAAAAACGTCCCCGAGCTTCACAAATGTGAGGATTCACTGCTTTTCTCTGTTTGATATCATTATAAACTGAATACTTTTGGAGTTTGGACTTTAAAGATGTAATTTGGGAAATTATGAGAGGCAGACATTTCATAGACCAGAGATAGAAATATTATATAACATTAGTTCTCATAAAATAGCCTAAATGTGTGTGTGATTTGGTTAAAGAGATAGTTCAGATGCAGTAGTTTTGGGGAATTTGATTGTTTTCCCCACTTTCCCAGAGTCAGAAACTAATGAATGCCTTAGGACAGACCTTTGTTATGTATTTGGTGTTGTCTGAAGTTATGTCAAACAGCAATATTAAGCTATTTTGGCTCAACTGTTGAGTGTGGGATAGCATAATCATGATCCCAAACATATCCAGGGTTGAGCGAAACTAAGCAAGTAGGGGGGCGCCTTTTCTAAGCTTTGACTGAGGGGAGGCCCACAGCGTCAGACTTTGAAAACTGTTGTTATAGACCAAACAAAGACTAAAAAAAAATAATCTATCAATCTATAATGGAAATAAATGTCAATTCCTGACCTAGTTGATATCAACCCTGAAATCAAACTTGCAAAATTCTTGCCATGTCACTCTAAATGATTTGTCAGGACATTGTTGTTTGCCCTCACCTTCCACTCTTGTCTGCCTGCCAGTCTCACTCCTCTGTGTTACCCATCCCTGCTCCTCTGAGAGGAAGATGTGGGACACAGGATGTAGGACGCAGTGCTTTTAGGACTGATATTCTGTCTTATCTACAAGGTTTTTACCCTCGTCACCTTCCACTGCCGGCACACAAACACTGATACAGTAGTTGGCCTGTCAGTGACAGGGACACTGTAACAAGCCTGAGGTGATATATGCAAATGAAACAAAACAGTGTCGTCATTTATAGTCTGTGTGGACCAGAGTTTAATTAATCCGGCACTGATTTTCCGTCATCGCCCTGATCAATATTTCAATATTCCTTGTGCAGCAGGCAGCTCCAAAATTAATCTCAATAATGAGCGCTGCTGTTTTTTTTTTTCTTGTTTTTTTTCAATTTTGTAAGACATCTCACATTCCTTTGATGCAAATGTCAAACTGTGCATTCAAACAAGATGAAAATCTGACATTCAGATTGCCATTTATGTATCTGCACATGCAGGTTTGTGCTTTTTGTTTGACTGCGGTTGATTGACAGGCCGGTTTGTGTGAAGGTGTGCGGTATTTCCAGGAGGACCTCTCGGCCTGTTTGTGGCCAGGAGGAACATTGGCGGTGGGGGGATGAGAGTAGAGGCATCGTAACGGTATAAAAGTGTTATTCCCTCCGCTTTGATGGCTTCAGGTGTAAGTGCACGGTCACACTCTGCTAGCCCTCATCTTCTGAGAACAAAGAGAGGTCTTGTGGGAGTTCACGCCACGACGCTGCGCTCCAAGGGCGTCGGACAAGGAGACAGCAGCCTGCTCCCTGCTGCTGCATGCCTCTCTACTTAAAAAAACTGCTTCCTCTACGTCTGTCTTTCTATTTCTGTCTCTTGCTCTTTCATTACACATAAAAAAAAACCTCTCAGACTGAAAGACTTGAAACAGCTGAGCATCCGAAATGGTGTAAAAACAGATGATTATGTATCTGACATATTTACATCGCAAAATCGTTATTTGAATAACAGCTTGATGACTCAACAGCTTGAGCTCTCTTGGAGCAATTAAAATCTTCTGCGCCACATGTCAGTTGTATAGCTTCTTTCCAGAAGCTGATCTATATAGCACATAAAAAGATCTTTGCCTGCTACCAAATTTGTTTCATGTTGGGGCCTTTTGGTCACGTCTCAAATGTCGATTGAGCAGTGAGAAATGTCTCTTTCCCTCTCATTCTCAATTCTCCAACCAGCAGCAGGATGTTTCTGCATCTGGAAACAGATAGCTCACACACACACACACACACACCACTGGTTTCGTCCAGGAGGGGGACAATAGGATAAAAAGAAGAGCATATCTAAATACTGCTTTCCACTCGCTGTCATCAAGTGATCATCTGTAATGATAGCCCAGCAGCCGGCAAGTCCCACCAGTGTCCAGATGTGGCTGAGGCATCGCTGGTCTCACAATCACAGACACATTGGCTCAACACCAGCAAATGAAACAGCCAAGCCAGACCCAAGAGGGACCCGGCAGTGCATGTTGTGAATTAGCTAATGTCAGCCTTAATTAAAACGTGCTAAGAAACAAAACACCTTTTTTCCACGATTGTCAGTCAGGTGTGCTGCTCCTGGTTTACCTCAGAGAAATATCTGGGAAGGAGAAGAAAAACTACAAAAGATGGAGTGAGAATATGAGCTTTATTTATATGCATTAGATGTTACGTTGGTGATGAATCTTGTTTCTTTTCCTTTACTTACGAAGTAGAATAGAAAGTATAAATCAAACATGGCCGCGAGTCAGCTATTTTTCACATAAACTTAAAAGAAATGAGTCCAAAATCCAGCCTGGAGCAGGAGCCTGCAGAACTCCATTTGTCAGGGCTGAAAACATAATGCACACATAATTACCAAATCAAAACTGGACTCGGAGGGAAAAAATCCACAAGCTTATCCTTCATTCAGCACCAAGAATGATTTGTCCCCTCTGCAAAACACGTCGACGGTCACAACAGATAAGTGATTCAAACATCATCCGTCTGTTGTCAGTCCAGTGTCAACAAGGTCATTGAACAGGTTTAAAGACCTCACACAACAAGATCTTGATTTTGCAGCTGTTTGTGAGTAAAATAATTCTTTGTTACAGATTATTTTTCAGATGCATTGCACATGGTAGAAAGATGATGATACATAACGTTAACTAGGACTGTCGCGATATACCGGTATTGGCCATGATAACCATGATTTTAAAATACTGATATCATGACAATAATACACATGTTGTGTAAATAATCCAGCGCCTCTTAAATCATTTTGTACATACAGTTATGGTTACAGACTCTCTCTCCACTTCCCTGCACACCACTCGTATTTTGCGTGTAATTCATTTGTCAAAAAAGAGACAAAACGCACAATAAACAAAGTTAAAGATGAATTTGGCTGATTTTTTATTTTTGCGTTGTATGTAGAAATAAACAACAGTGTCTGTAATAACTAGCGATATGCAGTGTGTGCTGTTTTAAAATGTGTGATCGTCACTGTTTCCTAAATTAATCTCGATTTTGGATTCAATGCACTGAAATTATATCCGGGGTCAACGGATGATTTATGGAATGTGCAAAAATGTGGATTAATACAAAAATTACATCATCCAGGTTCTGATCTTAGACGTCTTTTCCTTCCTAAATATTTTTCAATCTTTCTTTCCTCCTAAGTATGGCTGCTCCCTCTTAGTCGTTTAGTTAACTGATTGGTTGTTTAAGTCTTAATCGACTAAGATTTCTTTAGTTGATTAGTCATTTTTCATGCTGAATGACTTATTTCCAAGAAACTTATGAGCACATCTCTGGTAAACACAAGATATAAAGTGGTGCTTTTGTGTGATTCCTAATAGAGAAACTCAGTTTTACAGATCTGTTGACTAAAACAATGAATCGATTAGTCGACAAAATCTTGTGTTAGTCGACTAAGAATTTCTTTGGTCGAGGACAGCCCTACTTCTAATAATATGTTCATTTTATTTATTGTTTTATTATTTTTGCAGGGACAGCGCACAATTAAAATGGATAGAGGTTAAATGGATAGAAGTCTATGAGGAGGCAAGCGTGCTTTTTGTGCATGTGAGCGTGTCCCACATGGCTAGCTCACGGCCGCCGCTCTGCACTGCACTCATACAGCGGTTACAGCAGTTAACGCCGTCCCAACCAACGCCGGCGTTGCGGAAGTGTCGCACCCACCCTCCGGTTCCGCCTCGAGTTAACACTATTAGCTCTGTCTGCAGCGTTGCTTTTGTTTTCACTGTTAGCGCTGTTAGCACAGTAAGCTACAAGCTGCTGGTTCAGCCGTCACCATGTTGAGAGCCGTGCGGAGGCAATAGAAATGCTCCCAATCTTGCATTTAGCACCTTTAAAATAGCCTCTGTAAAAGTAAATACAAAAGTAAAAAACACCTCCTTCCTTTTGAGAAGGTGCTATGCAAAAAGGTTGATAGCCACTGACTTAGAATTTGTATATCTTGAGAGGGAAATGTAAATCAAACCTAGGTAAGAATTGTTAGAAATAACACTTTAAGTATTACCATCAAAATGTAATCCTGATGCAGCACCTTCCGTTCCCTAAACGGTAGATTTTCTCACATGACAGCTTGCTGATTGCAACCTTTTGCTTATCAACCTACACATCTGAGGGACTCGTTCAGCATCTCCTCCATTACAGACAACACCACCCTTCTAATCTTCCACTCACATCAGCATTGCTAATAAGCCCAACAGCTAGAGTATATACTGTTTATGGATGGACATATTTAGTATAACTGCAGACTATGATGGAAAAGGGATTGTGTAAAGAAAGTGACTCAGGATTTATTCCTCTTTTATAAGGTGTGGATGCTTTCTGTCCAACATCTGATACAGACACATCAGGGCTATATGCTATTTGAAGATATTGCACTGTAGACCTGAATTCAAAGGAGCAGGCTACTGCTGCAGAGTAGAACCTCCAACAACACTAAAATAAAAAAATGAAGAAGCAAGGTCAGAAGCTTGTTTATAATAACAAGAAGTGACAACTGTGTCTGTTTGGCATGTGTCTGTGTGCGAGCTTAGGATGGATCAATAGCCATCAGGTGCATGAGATTCAAGTGCAGCACCCTCCCCATTGTGAAATCCTCTTAAAGCTTCTGATAGTTCAAGTAATCTGGGAGATGCAATGTGTGAGTGTGTATCTGTGTGTGCCTGTGTGTGTGTGTTTGTGTCCAGTCCATGTGCCTTGTCCCCTCCCACAAAGGCTGTCTTCCAAAGTATCACGTGCCACACTGAATTTGAGAGCTCGAAGTGTTCACTGTGCGGAGAGACAGACAGAGACAGAAAGAAAGAGAGACAAACTGACCGACAAAAAGACAACAAAAATCGACATGTTCACTTAAAAACACTGCACTAATTACAACTAGCTATAGGCCCTGAAATCAGCTCTACTACATTAAACCTGGTTGTGAAGGAAAGAAGAGTGCTATCAAATAAAAATGTAAACTTAAAGGGAATTATGATTTATTACAATTTAGGCCTTATTTTTGTAGTTTTGGCCAACCATCCTATCGTTCTGATAACATTGTATACTCAACAAAGTAACAGAGTGCTCCAGGGATGACGTATTTTTGTATGCCAACCAGGAAGTTAGCATCGCCCTGGTTCCTTCGACAAAAAGCCAATGGGATTTTTCCATTGGGTTTTGAATTATTGCAGAAAAATAAGCTCTGTGGCAAACACATGTTTATGATACTTACACATTTTGTTCAGCAAGATAATCTCCGCAAATGAACACCATTTTTTATGATTTTTGAAGAGTAAATGCAAACGCCAGAGGTAAAAAGCTAATGTTAGGCTATAAACAAACAATGCGGACGAGTCGACGTGATGATGTTTAGTAGTCTCAATTGGCCACTTGTTAGCAACCGCCTTTTTTAAGACACATAAAAGCTTCAAAATTCACAAGTGGGATATTTACTGACATATTTTATATCGTGGAATAAAACGTTAAAATCTCTTAAGCTTGTGTTAACCACAGACCTTATTTCAGGCATCTAACTAAAAACTCATTCAAAAAGCTCATTTATTTTGAGACGAGCGAACCGGAAGTGCTAAAATGATAACTCATTTCTGGGTTTTTGGACACATTCCTGTAGCACTCTTTTGCTGAAATCTGGAAACATGGTGACATCGCTGCAAAAGTCCAGTGGGGCAAGAAACACAAGCTCAGACAGCCAACACATCAGCCAAAAGTGAGCTCTCCCTAAATGATGGTAATGATCCCTACTTATATAGGAAAACTGTGTGCGTGCACAAGTACGTACAGTAGTGTATGTTTGGTTAATCACTTTACCATTTATCTTTGCTTTCTCTTCCAAATAATTTTGGCTAATTTGGGAGATTGTTTAAAAAACTCTACAATCTGATTGCTCGTGTTTCTGACTTTATAGTGACGTAGATCTCAGCAATTTACTTGGTGAGTGGAAATAGCTTTGGGAATAGTCAGCGTGTGTCATAGCAAAGCCTATCTCAAGTGAAGAGAAATGAGAAAGAGAGAAGTAAGAGAGAGATGGTGGCAGAAATGAGAGCTAGAAAAGCTGGAGATGCCCGTCCTGCTGGTTAATAGACACCTATAGCCTACAGTGAATATTGAGTGGGTCAGATGAGGTCAGTTAAAGAGCACTGATGTAGGAAACAAGCAAAAAACAGAGCAGGCTGATAACAGATGAGACTCAACAACACTTGTTGGAAAGGCCCGATGTTGAATAGGAACTGGATATTGAATTTCAAAGACACAAACAAGATTGAGCAGGCTGGGAGGGGAGAGAGCTTCCTCTTATAGTGCTGCTGTTCTCATAGGAGCCTAATACTTCTCCGGTGATCAATAACCAGGAGAAAGTGGCCGCTGGCCTTGATCCTAATTAGTGCAGGGTTAGAGCAGATTAGCTCGCACCTGAGCCCCTATCTGAGCCTTTCTCCAACAACAGCTCCCTCCCAACCAGCTATACCTACGAGCACCGGCATCAGCATAATTCAGGGATATGTCGTGGGTGGAAGGGAAAGACACCTCAGTCGCTGTATGAAACCTTTTTCTCACATTGCGTTTATTGCTCATCTCACTGTGGGAATATGAAGCTTTCATTGTCCAGAGGACCAAAAATAAAGCAACGCAAAATACATTGTAGGGTGGGGACAGGTGGGCGTTTCAAAGAGGGGTATATGGGGAGGATCGCTATACTTTTAAATAACAATGGTTCTCATGGCAACGGAGCGATTAGCCGTAAACCTTTGGTATCACCGCCAAGTCTGCTAAACACAAAGAGTTCAGGGAAAGGTTAGGAAGAAGAGACCATGAGGAGATTAGGATGTGTTGCCAGCGCTATGTGTGTGTGTGTGTGTGTGTGTGTGTGTGTGTTTGCATGCATGTGAGACAAGTCCCCGTCCCCACGCCCGTGTTGTGAATTGACAGTTGCTATAAATAGAAAATACCTAAGCCTCTCTCGTTCTGTTTTCCTCTAAACCATAAAACCAAATTAAATATTGTAAGCTTATTTTAAAATGCAATTTATTTTGGAAGCTCATCAATTGATTGAAGCATCTCTTTAACATATTTATGGTTTGGTTATATTCTGTAATAGGAGAAGAAGAATACCAAAGTGAAAGACACAAATTGAATCCATTATCTGATAAATTGATGTGAAATACTCTCCTCACACATCCAGGGGATTTTAATCCAGAAGAACCATAAATTCTGACTGAATGTTGACTATAGTATTGTATCTATTATGCCTATGTTGTAGTGCGCTCAAACAACTGTAAATGGTCTGGTGGCATTTGGTATTTATACACATGACATGTTTTGTACAGTCTTTACGTGGGCCTGTTGTTGCTTAGAAAGATCATGGATATAGAATTGAGATGCCAAATGATTGTATCAGATTGTATCATATTATTTTCTTGCAACTCACATTAAGGACGTTTTTTTTTTTTCTGTTAAAACATTTTAGACAAGCGTTAAACTTGTGGACATTTTTTGGAAATGTCCAGATACATTGTCAATCAATTATCCCACCTTTTACTGTGACTCTGCAGGTGACATTAAGAAATCTGGTTTGAGAAAATGTACTGTTTGAGGAAAAATAAAATCTAACTCATTTGGGTTTAAGTCTTACCCAAATGTGAAAGCCACTAGCCATGTACTCCTCTACAAGAGAAGCGTAAATAGTAATAAAGCATTTAATTGATTAATAACTAATTGGATTAATATTTAATTTATAAATTCTTTTTAGAATTCTTCTTTTTATTGCCCATTAAAATGTCAAATAATGAATTACTTTGTAATCAATTAAATGCTTTATTACTCTTTATGAGACTCTTGTGATCCTCTGTATACAACAACCTAAACCATAACAAATAAAGTAATATGTACATAATAACAGATAGTAACTATAAATTAAAAAACAAAGTATTAAAAAGAGGAGAAAGGGAGATTTGTTTTATTATTAATAATAACAATAACAAAAAAATAATATAGATAAGAAATATAAAAATATAATAAAAACTAAAATAAATAAGAAAAATAACAAATATAATAAATTACAAATTAAAAACATTTTGACATGTGTTTTCCATGCCAAAGACACATTTTTTTCTCGCTAGCAAAACCAAATCATCAGCATACAAAAAAAGTTAACAATCAAGTGCGTATTTCATATCACTTATATAATTAGGAAGGATAAAGGTCCTAAGATTGATACCTGTGGAACGCCACATATGCCATTAATACTGTATCCACATACTGAATATGATTACTTAAGTATGATTCAAATCAACTAACTATAGGTTAAATGTACATATAATAACAGATAGTAACTGTAAATTCAAAAACAAAGAATTCAAAAACAAGGGGAGGAGATTTTCTTTTTATAATAATTTCAATAATAATAAAATAATAATAATAATAATAATGAAAATAAGATTAATAAGAAATATAAAAAATAAAAAAATTTAAATAAATAAATGAGAAATATAAAAAATAAAAAGATATTATAAATTACAAATTAAAAACATTTTGACGTGTGTTTTCCATGCCAAAGACACATTTTGATCTCGCTAACAAAACCAAATCAATCAAGTGCAGATTTCATATCTCTTATATTTATATAAATTAGGAAGAATACAGGTCCCGAGATTGATACCTGTGGACACCCCAAATAGCCTCTAATTAAATAATTTACTGTATCTAATGAAAATAGACAAATTAATAACATGTGTTTTATGGCACGTGATGCCTGTAGCTTGTTACGTATGCATTTAAATGCAGCTGTTTCTTTTAGACTTGCTGCAGTCGTTAGCTTCCCAAATTTTCAAATAGTTGATGGGTGATTTTTAAACAAACCTCCTCAGCTTTAAAACAGAGATACTGTACTCCTAAAATGGTCGAATGAGCCGTGCCTAATTGGCCTTAATGGACATCGACAGGCTCTGCGTAGCCGTAAAGCTGCAGTAGTGTATCTGTGTAATGTTCATGGCTCCTCACCGAGCCTGACCTGGTTTGGTCTGACACTTCTGCCGGTCTGCATACAGAAAGAAAAAAATCACACCGGTACACACACACAGCACAAACAAACACACACTCATCCAGCTGGCCATCAAATACCACTCTCAGCTTTTTCCAAACAGAGACTCCAACAAAATAAGTCAATCACAGACACACACACACACACAAGACATTAAAACCAATATATGCCTACACACAGAGAGATGCCGTCTCCCGGTCAATCTACAGCCTCATTCAAAGAGACAGAGGGATATTTGTAGAGCTGCCACCAATGATGATGAGTCTATTAACCTGAAGGCTTTTGGGTCATACAAGAACCTTTCCACTTTCCACCGCATTCACGGATGAGCTGCAGGACTTGGGAGCAGAGTTGTCAGCTCTCTTGCAGACATCAGCTCCAGAAATGACTGTATCAGACGGCTGAGATTTCTCTTAAGTGACCCTCCATGTACTTTTTCTCCCGATGACAAATGGGACTTGGCCTTACCTCTCCTTGAAGGGGGGAGCAGCGGTAATAGAGGAGGAAATGAGGAAATCTAATCATGGCAATGATGATGATGATATACATTAACAGGTGGAGATACTTTATGGACAGGCGGAAGGATTTGATTTGGATGCTAATTGTTGAGCAAAGAAAGCGATGGTGAGGTGGTGAAGCGACACAGTGGAGGCAGAATAAAACTAGAGAGGATATAGTGCTGCACATGTGCTGTTTCACCAATGTGGACGGACTGTGATGTTTTGTGGTGCTGCAATGCTGTGTGGACGAAAAATGTGATAATGAAAGTGCTGAAACTACAGTGGGCATGAAATGAGCCAACCCTTAGTGACTCCCATGAGATACTAAAGATGGATTACGTACCTCTGTGTGTGTGTGTGTGTGTGTGTGTGTGTGTGTGCTACTCTCCCTATCTCTCTTGAGATAATTCCTTTACGACTATCATTACATTATCATAACACTGTCTAATGAACATAACCTTCCACGGCTAATTTGAATGACTCCTACTAGCCCTCTGTCTCTTTCATTTCCGCTGGGTGACTTAACCATGTTAGTCCAGTCAGTCAATGAAGATGAACTTCACGAGCTGGATTTTTTTTTTCTCTAGATACACTATAGGCCACAATGTTTCCAAACCTGGGGACTGGGACCCCCACATGGAGTCGCAAGATAAATCTGAGGGGACGCGAGATGATAAACAGGACAAGCAGAAAGCCGCTTTTTTTTTTTTTTTTTTTTAAGCCTCTCCTGTGATCTTTGCCTTTTACTTTATGAATTGCGTTTTCACTTAGCCACCATAGTTCTCCTACACACTTGTCACATGAGAGAAATTTCCGCTGGTTGCAATCTGCAACCTTTCTGCTAGATGCCTCCAAATCCTACACACTGCACCTTTAAGGACTATATTCTAATAAAACAAAGAAAAAAAAAGTCACTCTTTGGTTAAAGGAATACTTCACACACAAAATGACCTTTTTATATATCAGTTACTCACCCAGTGTTACCTTGAATTCTTCAATAAAACTTTTTTTTTCTTGCATGCCTCCACGATGAATCAAAAAACAGAAAAGTCTTGATGAATTGAAGTAAATAGGTGACGCGTTTAATAGCAAATCTATGTAAAACATCAGTTTACAAAACTCTCACACAACTCGTGCGGTATAATCCAAGTCTCGTTTATTTAAGCTTACTATTTAAAACACTTCAGACTCGCATGGACGAGTAGCGCGCGTGCACAAGTGTGAGACTGTTTTTGCGTGTTTTTAAATTGTAAGATGTTTATATATGTTTAAATATGTGTGTTTGGGTAGTAGTGAGCATACAACTGGATAAATGAGACTTAGATTATACTGCACGAGTTGTGTGCGAGTTTGTTAACAGATGTTTTGATATAGTTTTGCTGTTTATCTAAACCTAGCCTCCATTTACTGCCATTCATTAAGGATTTACTCTGTTTTCGGATTCTTCATTCACCAAGGAGGCATGTGAGAAAAAGTTTTTTTCACAAATTCAAAGTAACATGCGGTGAGTAATTAATTTACAAATGGTCATTTTGTTGGTGTAGTATTCCTTTAAACTGGTCACAGCCATAGACATATGTAACCTGTGAACCTGTGACTGATGGTCGCAAGTTGACATTGTTTTGATTTAAGCTGTCACAAGGCAAAAAGGTTGGGAAAAACTGCACTAGACCACAATCTAAAAAAATAACCCACTCTTGAACATCATTTTTATAGTCAAGCAATCATTTAAAATAAAAGATTTAAACAAAAACCCCCACAAATAATACTATGAAAACATAAAATGTATGGAGATCCCTGTCAGAGATCAGCTGGGACAACAGAAGCCACCTTGTTTCATCGACTGCTTCTCACTTCAGACTGTTTCTATTCTCTGCAGCATTGTGACTGAGGCCGATACGGTTTCCTCGGCTTGGCTCAGCCGTAACAAATCTGAGTTCACTGATGGCCTCAGGGTACTTAAGTCTGCGTTTCCTCTCATGCATACTAAGAGAAGAATCTAAGTGGATACGATGTTGTTTTCTGGGCCCCTCTCAGAACAGAGTTATGTGTACTGTATAATCTACGGTTGGGATAGAAAGCTACATGCTGGCATCTACTGTTCATTTTGGGCACACACAGTACAGCACACTCCGCTTTTTCAGTGCAGACAATGAGACACAAACAACGCCAAACATGCATTTAGTGTTTTAATGGCATTGGCAGTTTTCACCATAATAAATTGTGCGTTATGCTTATTGGCAAAAATGTTTAAAAAACAGATCATCATGGTATCAAATATATGATTGCTTTCATTTTTAGACAATTTACATCATACAGTTGATCACATATTTTTTTGAAAACAGACACTAATGTGTGTCATGAATGAACGCGATTACATGTAGTTATACTGATGTCATAATAAACACATTCAAATAGCATGAGAAGGGAATAATGCTGAATCAGGCTATTATTGAAGAGACAACATTTTCCCTCTCTCTGCCCTCTCTGTCCTTGGTCAACAGCAAACTCTGTACTCGACTAAATCTCTGTAACATTGGTTGATTTGCACTTGAGCTCTAACGCGAGCGTTTGGTCAAGGTTGTGTAAACAGTTTTGAAAGGCACAAGATTATGTTACGCTCTGTACAGCTGTTCATTCAAAGAGAAAAGAGGAATATATTCTCCATCGGCACCGGTAATATGTTCTGATCTACAGCAAAATATGACAATCCCCCACCAGCATCTAATACGCAGGATATGTGAAGATTAACAATACCCTGTGATATATTATCCTATGCAAATAACTACATACATAGTGCATTCCTTTCTGTATACCAAGCTGCATAGAAATATGTAAAACTTACAATATCCCATTTCCAGTTTATAGAGCTATACAGTTTATATTCAAGTATTAAGAGATCCATCTCAAAATCTTATAAAGCTAAGCGTAACTCTCCCTATACCAAGCATCAACAGCTGAACAGATTTTAAGGCAAACCTTTGGAATGAAAAAAAAAAAGCTATGAACCCGCCCCAGCCTTGGATTACATTAGTCTGCAGAAGAAGAGGCCGCTGGTTGCTGTTTGTAAAGTCCTTCTCTTTACAATCAGGCTCTTAAATAACCTCTGACTCGTGTCGCGCCAAAGCTGGAGGCAGCGTAGTTCCACATGGACCCTGGAAATGGTGCCTGAGCCACATCACACACAGAAAATACAATGAATGTCACACTTTTAGGTTAACAGGTGGAAGGTCACTCATTGATCCAAGGTAATAAATACTGAGAAGGGGTCTGGATGTTGCTTATGCTGCCAGTAGATGGCACTAAATATCAATATTATTGTATCATGCATCGTTACACTGGGCTGGTTTAGGGATGCACCTATACTGATGTTGGGGCGATATTGACTCAAATAGCTGGATCGGGTATCGTGATAATGGGGCCGATCTATTCAGTTCAATTCTATATCTATATATTATATACTGGGATTTTAATTCCTGTTTAAGATGTTGACCAATTTGTTGCTGCATTAAAAAGGTTTACTCTTGAACTGTAATTTCTATTAATCTTTAAGATTTTTTACAAAGTTGCTGGTGTACGATTTATTATTTTTAATAAATAACAATTCTGTAAATTTATATCTAGTTAGGAGAGCAATGTTTAAGTCTGGCCTGATGTTTCCTTATACATAAAAGAATGAACTCAGTCACTTCCACACGGTGAGGCATTACGTAAGGGATAATGTACAGCGAGCCGGTCATTATTGTGAAATGTAACCAGACAGGGTGAGAGTCTTGAATCGACCCTGAAGGGCTCCATTTCGCAATAATGACCCACTCGCTGTACATTATCTCGCTTATTACACAGCTACTTAAAGAAATCAATAATTTGAAAAAAAAATTTGATTTCAAAATGATTTTATTGATTTCAAAATAATTGAATTGATTTCAAAATGATTTTATTGCTTCTACTAAAAAAACAATAGTCCTCTCGCTGTGTAAGGAGATCAGAACTATGTCCATAGCAACGATCTGTCATTCATAGCAGCGGTCTGCTATAAAGAAATAAAAGACTGTAGAATGCTGTGACTGACCAACCAGAATTGAGTATTCAACAAAGGCGTGTAATAAAGCGTATTAATTAAATACTAGTATTGGATCGGTAGTCGGTATAGGCCGATACCTAAAGCCTAGGTATCGATATTGGAACTGAAAAAGTTAGATCGGTGCATCCTTATTCTGGTTTCACTTTTTAATTCATATACAGTATTTTCATGCTAACTTCATTCATTATAGAATCAGGTAGATGGTGTATCTTTGTCAACATGGAGTTTCTTGACTGACTTACGTGAAGTACTCCGATTTTGGTGTTGTTTTTGTGTTAAATTCCGCCACTGGGACGCCCCTGGATGCAATCTGGGGGCCAAACATGGCTGCTGGGTAAACGATCGAAGACGTGCCCACCTATAGGTTAACAACAGGGAGCAATGACATCAGTGTCAGCTTGACTACTGTACTACTAGTACTGTACAGCGTCGTATTCCAGGTCCAGTCCTTGAGAGATTCTGAACAAATATTGTTTTATGTTATAACATTACACAAGAGGAGAATATGACCTGCATGCACGTAAAAAATGAGGAGGACTCACCACCAGACAGAGATCACAGGTTTCCATCTCTTTCTCCACCTTGGTCAGGATATGAGAGTCCAGGGTCTCTCCGAAAAACACCACATTGGGCCTCAGCAGACCACGGCAGTCACTTTCACCACACCTTGATACAGAAGAACCAAACAGTCTGTCATTCTGCATTTATCACATTTAACAATGAATGGTGATGTAGAAATTAAGGGTCAGACATGAGGCAGCCACAGAGGCAAATTATAACGCACCACTTTCCTGTTGTTCTTGATGATTCAGTGGTATAACCCATTATCCTTGTATCTGTGTGCATTCGAGTTAAAACTTAATTTTCCGTCAGAGTGCAACTCTCTAGCCATATTTAGCAACACTTGCTAGAATGGCTGCCACCTTAGTCGATTAGTCGACTAATCAGATAAAATTTCTTTAATCTAGTAGTCTTTTTTTCTGCTTTTTTCATGCAGAATGACTTATTTCCAAGAAACTTATGAGCACATCTCTGGTAAACACAACATTTAAAGTGGTGCTTTTGTGTGATTCTTTGTGGAGAAACTGAGTTTCACAGATCTGTCGAATTAAATCAACTAATCGATTAGTCTATAAAATCGTAGGAGCGTTAGTTGAGTAAGAATTTCTTTGGTCGAGGACAGCCCTACTGCTAGACTAGTGTCTAAGAATAGACTGTAAATAAGAAGTGGACGAAGTCACCGTGACGTTACCCACTGGTTTGTGGACTGACATTTTGAAGCCTCGAGTTCGGCATTTTGGCCGTCACAATCTTGTTTTTTTTGCAACCAGAAGTGACTCGAGAAGGTGGAGCTAAGTACAACCGAACGCTGAATAAGACATTTTTAGGCTACCTTTCATGAACTGAAACACTCTATGAAAGGGTTAAAGTTGTAAGATGAAATCAAGGTAGCAACTCCCTAAAGCATACCCTGCTTTATTGTCTATTTGACTCTAAATGGGACCATACTTTGCTAAATGAACATCATGCTGTTTTGAAGAAGACTTGAAACTAGTGATTGAGACCATAAACTCATGTTTACAATGTTTACTGAGGTAATAAATCAAGTGAGAAGTAGGCTCATTTTCTCATAGACTTCTATACAATCAGACTTCTTTTTGTAACCAGAGGAGTCGCCCCCTGCTGGCTATTAGAAAGAATTAAAGTTTAAGGCACCTCAGCTTTGGCTTCACTTCTCAGACCCCGGAGTTGCCCACTGGGTCTAGAAGGAAAGTCACCATTTTAATAGCACACCACTGCCCCCACGTGGAAGCCCTGACTTCACTATCACTAACATGGGAATAGTAGTATAACCCTCAGGTTACCTTAATGCATGATAAAACCAAGTCCTGGAGGCCGCAGTTGCAGAGAGAAAATTTGCATTGTGCTGTTCATTTAATTTGATCTCACACTGATTTACTAGTGCAGCTTGTCGCTTCACAAGGTGCATTCTGTGAGTGAAACAGTAAGTGAGCAACTCAAAAAAAAAAAAGATCTAAAAATGATCTATTGCTTCATGTATTTATAGTATTAAATTAAATTCTAAGGAAATAAAGGGGCGGCTTAATAAGATAAATATATATACAAGCCGCAGCAACAGGTGGTGAGAGAGAGCTCAGAGCAGGAAGGAGCAGCAGGTCCAGCAGAAGCTCAAAGCGGAGCAGGTGGCGGGTGGAGATGGTGGTTAATACAACCAACGTCTCACAAGCATACAGAATTAATTGCACATAATCCCTCTTATCCAAAGAGTGGTATACGGAGATTCCACTGTTAATTGAACATCAGAATTCATGTTTATTGAGCTGAGCAAACTGTCATCTTTTTGCTTATGGTGTTTTATTTATATTCAGAAATTTTGTTCCTTTATCATATCACTTGTTTGCTGCCACAGAGATTTCTGTGCATGGTTCATTCATTTTTTCCTTTCCCACCTCAACCTTCCCTTTTAACACACTTGCAACCTGCTCTTTATAGGCAGAGCATTTTTCATTAAAAGTGGCACACACAGAAATTGCAAAATTCAAATCTCCTCTTGGTATTTGCCCTCAAAAGCACATAGCGAGACACACTTCACTGCGGCCATGCAGAATGCACCTAAGATGACAGGCAAACTGTTTTCAGGTGGGTGCACCTGTTTAATAAAGGGAAACTCCAGCCAGGCGCAGTATGCACCAGAAAAGCAGCACAAAAGGCTTAGTAAATGTGACCTCAGTGTTATTAATATGAAGTGACAGTAATCCCACCTTGGCAGTTTATCCACAGGGATCTGGGCATCAGCAACATCTGGGTCAGGTGCACTGTACGTTAAGAGAACAAACACAGCGGGTTAAATGACACTTTAGCCAACATGGGGGTCAGACTGAAGAGATCGGGCTACAAATCCTGCATGTTTATCAGTGTGTGTGTGTGTGTGTGTGTGTAGACCAGAAGTGCTGCCTTTTACCCTTTGTCCTTTAGGGCAGCACATATGGGGCTTCGCCTGTTCACGGTCACATCTCCACAGCTCACACAGCGCGTCTCCATCAGACTGCCTGCAGTCACACACGGAAAACACAGCTGCTTTTCATTTGGGCCCGCCGGAGTCACAGAAAACATCTCCCTCTCCGCACAGTTTATTGACAATAATAGTTTTGTTTTCCTGACTCATACACAGATAATTAAAGCCAGATTTTTAGCAAAAACATCAAACGCTTTAGCGCCGTTTTTGCCAAAATCCACCCAAAAACAGGAAAGCCAAAACGGTCTTCTTAAGATTGAAGTGAGAGAATCAACACTTGAAATGATGTCATTACAAAACACTTTTTTGGGAGTTGGTGTACTGACATTAAATTAGTGACTAAAGCTTTGTTTATGCTTGCGCAAGTCACCGTGGCGCGGACCTCCACAGATGGCACGCGCACATCGAGCAAACGCACAAAGGCGAGGTTTGTTGCAGGATTCTCCGAAACACCAGAGGGCATACAAACAAAAGATTCTGTGAAGAACAAGAAGTCAACTAGTGTGACCGGCAAAACGCCATAAACCAAACTCCCCAATGCAGAGGCGGAATTGTAATTATCTGTAAACTCATATCTCATATTCATGGACATACTTTATCACCTTTATACAATCCCTGTAAAGAAAGGAGTCAAGTATTAAATGTAAATATTATAATTAAACAAAGGTTGAAAGGTTTAATATCCTGTAAACAATTTGATTTGGCTGACAAAATAGAGATATCATGCTTTTAAAGCATTTAAAAACAAATTGGCTGCCATTCTAATTGATTATTTTACTTCTTAATTTAAGTAATTTGCTTTTATCTTATTGTGGCAGTCATATGTGAAAAGCCCCCCCGAGTGGTGGGCGCCTAGTTACAAAACTTTAGAGGAGCGCGACCAAGCGCTGCGACAACTTGCGGAGCCTTCACACTTTACACACAATACGTGATGATGTCATTTTTGGCTCGCGTACCCTCGTGCTGGGGACCTTACGGCGAGCATAAACCCAGCTTAACTCTGTGGGCTCATGGGAAGTTTGTTTGAAAGACCAACAACTATGATTCACAAAATGTTTTTATCACCCAGTAAAACCATGGGATATACTATGCTGTGTACTATTCTGTACTGTCATAGTTTCCAGTAATAACTGACTGTGGAGCAGCTTCAGGATTTCAATTATATTTCACTTAGGGAGATTTTATTAATCCCCATAGGGAAATTAATCCTCTGCATTTATCCTCCCTAAGCATTTGTGTCTCTAGATGGCAAACAAATACAAAACATTGAATTAAAATGACACGTCAATTGTATTTTAGGCTTGATTTTTCCTATAAAATTTGTATTCAGTGCAACAGGAAACGTTTCTTAATCAAATCATTCCAAAATTATTATGATCATGTCTGATAGAGCATAGTATAGCAGTATTTTGCGTGGCAATATTGTATCGACGCACAGACAATATATCAATATCGATCTTTTATTATATAAACCATTAACCTCTTAACAATCTGCAGGCCGCTATTCTGTCTTTCAGAGGTTGTAGCGGGCTCAGTCTTAAAGCTAGAGTGAGGATACTGAAATCATGAATCTGAAAACTATCTGAAACTAGAAACCTAAGGAATTGATTGAACCATATCATGTTAGCTTGTCAGGAAGAACGCTAAATAACGCTCCAAAGTTCCGTTAAATTTCGGCGAGAAAAAACTGGCATGACCATTTTCAAAGGTGTCCCTTGAACTCAAGACACATGAATGAAAACTCTGAGATGAACAGAGTGAAAACTGTATCTTATTAGAGAAAACAGATGTTAACAAACTACATCATCTGCAGTTGAAAAAAGGTAAGAAATCGCAATATATGTTATTGCAATACTCCACATATTGCAAAATGTTTAAAATCGCAATAATATTGTGTCGTGACTTCAGTATCGTGATAATATTGCATCGTGGGGCTTCTAGTGATTCCTACCCCTATCTATTATGTCCTGTGAGATTTCACTATTTCATTGTAATGCATGGTAGTCTGTAGTTCTGGCCCCTCACCATGAACCTTGAGCACATGTTTGGAGCCGGCCTGTCGGTGGAGGTCGTCTATGCACTGGGTGATGACGACCACAGAGCGTCCCTGCTTCCTCAGCCGGGCCTCACACTCCGCTATCGCCAGATGGGCAGCACTGGGCTTCTTGTTCAAAGCCATCTCCCTTCTGTAATGGTAGAACTCCCAGACCCGAGACGGGGTGCGAGAGAAGGCCTCTGGGGTCGCCAGGTCCTGTGGACACATCAACACAGGCATGTTTTAGGTCAAAACTCAAGTGCTGAGCCAGATGATGAAAGGAGATTAAGTTTAAACACCTCAATTAGGGAGGGAGATTAGCATTTTTTGTATGAAAGACTATTTTTGATTCTTTCCTGGAGGTAAATCCCGCTGCAGCCCACGACAAGAATCCAGATTATGCAACAAACACCATTTCTCTCTTTACTGGCTGCTGCTGCTGAGATAAATCCACTGAGCTGTGTGAAGATGTATTATGTAAACATTAAATACACCCACTCCACGGCAACATCTCTGAACCACAGCTGGAAATTACGCCAAACACATAACTTTGACCTAAATAAAAAAGACAAAAAAATACAACCACGCACAAGTGTGTTTTGCTTTTAAAGAAATTACCTGAGATTGCCACTTCCTCCACTTCTCATTTTCTCCCCTGAAGGTTGGCACTCCGCTCTCTGCACTTACACCGGCCCCTGTGATGATCGCTATGTGTTTGGCTTTGGAGAAGACCTTGCGGAATTCAGACATGTCTGTCGGGGAAAAAAGCAACATAAAATCGAGTGCTTTTTAAGTGTCTTGGTATTTTCTATTTATTACTAGCAAACTATGAAAGACAAGTCACAACATATCTGTTTGAGTGATCAACATTTATGTTCTTAAGCTGATCATTATCAACCACTTCCGGATATTCCATTAGCAATTTTAACCCATTTGTACCCAAAGACTATATTTAGTATGATAAGGAAAAATGCCACAACATTTGTTCTGATTGGTCAAAAGTCTTGAAATTTGGTACAGACATACTTTGGGCAAGTATCTAACAGTACAACTTTGAAAAAAATGAGTAAAAATCTAACATTGTGTTTATTAAACGTTTTCCATATGAATGTTTTTTTTACACTGCATATGTGTGCATATCTTTGATTATCAACTTGTTATGAGTTCATAGATACCAAATACTTGATTGTGCTCCTTGTAGTTTTCTTAACATGCTATTTCTAGTATTTGACCACATGGGACTAATGTTTTTTTCCTAAAATATAATGGAGTCTATTGCAAAAACAGCAGTCCCATGTGCCCAAAGGCTAGATATAGTATGATAAGAAACATTTTTAAGCTAAACAAAATGAATGAAAAAGTGAAATATTCTTCACATTTGTGCTTACGTAAGCCCAGAGAACCACCAAAGGAAATTTAAAAATTAAGTTGCCGGCACAAATGGGTTAACAGTCCTCCCATCAATATGTCCACTAAAGCAAAGTCTTGGGAGGAGCATTATGGATGCTGCAATATTATCAGTTAAGTATTACATTTGGCAGTATTTATTTGAGTCATATATTATAGCGTGTCCCTGCCACAGACTTTGAGTTAGTGAAGTCGGGAACAACTGATCTGAGAAAGAGGTCATGTATGCAGATCTACAGATAAGTAATCCTTAGACAACGATTCATTAACACAGAATCTAGTGTGCTCGATAGGAACTCATCTGAATAGTTCTTGATTTAGTTATGTTTGTTTTTCATTACAGTTTTTCTCATTCACTTTGGCTCAATTCTCGAATGAGATTTTTTTTTTCTTTTTCAAAACAAGAAGTTCAAATCTCCGAACAATTACTTTGTTGTTCACAACAGATTTGTATTCCTCGTTCATTCAAGCAAATTGCACGTGTTTTGGCACGTGTGTGCAAAAGAGGAAGTACTGATGAGCTGATTCTCAGTCAAACTGTCGTACTCTTCACAACTTCTAAACATTATTTAATCGTTTGAGCCATCACATGCAAAATGATCCATTCAATTATCAAAATCAGTCAGACATACACGTATATTCCATAAATATCTATGACACGGTGTTGCGTACTATGAGGAGGTACAATTTGTTGTTTTTTACTGAACTACTGCAGGTTTTTTTTGGCATGGATGCTATATTGTAGCAGATATTCTGTTAGTATATGACTTTACATGAAAGATCAAAGGTGCATTTTTCTGTTTACAGTACATGCAATTGTAGTATTGACTTTTCCCAGCAAACTTTACCTACTGTACTGTTGAAATGGGAATCTAAAAAGCTCAGTGTGATACACAATAACATTCAGCCAGACAAAACTGACATTGTATAGTACAGTAAGTAGTCAGTGTCAACAAAACAGAGATTTGTATACAAGAAACATTTCCACGGTTGACTGCCAGGGTGAAAAAACATCTAAACATTTTGACCAGTACGGCTCAGACGATGACAAGACAACATCTCATTTTAGTGGTATTGGCCAATTTACTGACACAATAACTAGGTGTTGAAGCATGAATGAAATGTTTTGTTTGAGTTACTACCTTTTGCAGACATGCAATAGAGTCGTGATGCCCCATGAATCAGTTACAGTTTAGAGAATGTTAAGACTGTTTCAAAAAATGAGCCAAAGCGATTGACGAAAAACTGTAATTTGCAGTTACTACTCGATTGATTTTTCAATCATTTCCTTTCATGCTACGATATCTCTGTACCGTATTACAAAAACATTTTGCACAACATACTTTTCTTTTGCGTGGTGCCTGTCAGGAAGGATGACTAGCTGATAATCAGTGTTTAATGAAGGACCAATATTGACCTGGCACAGCAGCAAAACCAACATTATAGAAACCTAATAGATTTATTTTTTACCTGAGTTGGGTCTCGCTGTGTCCATCAAAGGTCCTTTCATCGCATTTGTGGAGCACATGCGAAGACCAAGCGCAAACACGGCTCGGTTTTGGAGGAGCATTGTCACTGTTGAGAGAACACATGAAAAACATGAAGGAGAAGACAAAATGAAAATAAATGATTGTATTGTTTTCACCAACTAGTTTTATTTTACAGTATGTGGTGCAGATTTTTTTTCTGTTTATATTACATGCATTGTGACTTGTGTACTGAATATGAAGATTATCCTTTAACCTTAACTTACAAACTCATGTTGTGCAGCAAAGCATTGTTCAAAGTCAAACCTACAGAACTTTACCTTAAAATCCTAACAGGGATGCCAAAGTTTCCAAAGATTACATTTGGATCACATGTACAAAATTATGCAAAAAAGTATCTATCTGCATTTGGTGTAATAGTGCAGCCATAAGGAACATGCAGCCTTGTTTCGTATGGGCTGAAACTAACAATTTGTTTCATTATCGATTAATCTGCTGATTATTTTCTAGGTTAGTCGATTAATTGTTTGGTCTATAAAATGTAAGAAAAAAGTGAAAAATGTGCATCCCAGACTCTCAAAGTCCAAGGTGATGTCTTTAAATGTCTTGTTTTGTCAGTACAAAACCCAAAGATATTCAGTTCAATATGAACTCAGCAGGAAATCTCTATATTTGAGAGGCTGAAAACAGCATTTCCTGACATTTTTGCATGAAAAAAATGACTTAATGATTAATTGATTATCTTTAAATGTCTTGTTTTGTCAGTACAAAACCCAAAGACATTCAGTTTAATATGATATAAAACAAAAACAGCAGAAAATCATGCATATTTGAGAGGTTGAAAACAACATTTCCTGACATTTTTGCATGAAAAATGACTTAATGATTAATTGATTATTTTTAAAAGTCTTGTTTTGTGAGTACAAAACCCAAAGATATTTAGTTTAATATGATATAAAACAAAAACAGCAGAGAAATCATGCATATTTGAGAGGTTGAAAACAACATTTCCTGACATTTTTGCATGAAAAATTACTTAACGATTAATCAATTATCAAAATAGTTGGCAATAATTTTTCCAATGAATTAATAATAATAATAATCTAACTGATTAGTTGACTAATCGTTGCTGCTCTATTGTGTAGTTCATTTCACTAATAGCTGCAATGAAGTGTATTTGTGATGCTGGTATTTGCTCTAAATTATGACATTTATCTTAAGTGGGAAATTCAATAAAAGTGAGCTTGTGTATGTGCAACTCTCCCACTTTCTATGACATTGCTTCAACATGTCAAAATAAACACCAGATGTGGCTGCAGGCAGGAATGCATGTCTGCAATCAGAGCAGTGATACTCTTGTCTGGTAGCCTGCAATTGCAACAAACCTGAGGAGGCCTGGCTATTGGCACAGTTAAGACTGGACAGGAATGTGCACATTTTAAAACAAATAGGTTGGAAGTAAAAGTAAGAGGCCTACTTAGACATATACATGTACAATAAAGAAAACAGACGCGCCCTAGCTTGAACATACTTGAAGTCAACTGTGTGGAAACAGGTTTTGCAGGCTGCTCAGGCTTTAAGAGATTACAATATACTACAAAGAGCTGTAGACATGCGTGCATATTTCCATAAGTTACAGCTAAAGTTGCACTCACTGTTATCGCTGTTTGTTAGGCATCTTTAAACAGACTTTAAACAGGTTTCTTTCAAGTCAAGCAGCCACTTTACCTCTATATCTTGAGAGTACATGTAGTTAACTTTACCTGAAATGTTGCATTACCCTTTACAACCTTCCTGAATGTAGCCTTCTACGTTAACACAACGTTGCTTGTAGTTAACTAGGGATTATATCTTGTTGTGCTCTCCGTCACATAAGCAGGAACTAAACGTGCACATCCAAAACTTGTGTATTTACAGGAAATATCAGCTGGAAACTGGAGCCGATA
The DNA here is from genome assembly GCA_916700685.1 of Adelosebastes latens. Taxonomy (NCBI): domain Eukaryota; kingdom Metazoa; phylum Chordata; class Actinopteri; order Perciformes; family Sebastidae; genus Adelosebastes; species Adelosebastes latens. Next base: position 45,301 of record CAKAKR010041673.1, read on the forward strand.
CATGCGTATTTAAACGACCTTACCTTAGTAACTTTATCGTACTTACCTCGCGTTGTGGTATCCCCACTTCTCGGAGCAGAAAGTCACGCTGAAGTTTGCTTGTTTATGTCTTTATCACTGCGATTATTATCATGAGAGGCCGTAAACGTGTCACACACTGTCGTAAAAGTCGCTCTGAGGTGGGGAGGGGAGAAAAAAAAATTTAAGAGGAAAAATGTGTAGTTTAGGAGAGCCATCTGGTGGTAGACTGCTGCAAGTGTGATTCATTCAGGATGATTCATTCAATTCATTCCCAAAATTAGGGACAGTTAGAATAAAATAAATACATAGTCTAAATCAGTATATACCATGAGATTTTCAGAATAAGAGTGTTGACAACAATACATTTGAATGTAAAAAGAAGTGTGCTTAATATAGCCTTTTTTTTACCCCATAAATTGCCGTATTTATATATATATTTTGTGATGTCTTTAAATGTTTTGTTTTGTCAGTACAAAACCCAAAGATATTCAGTTTAATATGAACTCAGCAGGAAATCTCCATATTTGAGAGGCTGAAAACAGCATTTCCTGACATTTTTGCATGAAAAATGACATAATGATTAATTGATTATCTTTAAATGTCTTGTTTTGTCAGTACAAAAACCCAAAGATATTCAGTTTAATATGATATAAAACAAAACAGCAGAAAATCATGCATATTTGAGGGGTTGAGAACAGCATTTCCTGACATTTTTGCACGAAAAATTACTCAATGATTAATCAATTATCAAAATAGTTGGCGATAATTTTACATTTATCGCCAACTATACAACAATACATTTGAATGTAAAATAGTGGGCTTAATATTGCCTTTTTTTACCCCATAAATTGCCATATTTATATATATATATTTTATGTAGCTGTATCCACCCACGCCTCTCTCTCTCTCTCTCTCTCTCTCCCTCCCTCTCTAAATCAGTCTAAATCAGTATATACCATGAGATTTTCAGAATAAGAGTGTTGACAACAATACATTTTAATGTAAAAAGAAGTGGGCTTAATATTGCCTTTTTTTACCCCATTAATTGCCAAATTTATATATATATATTTTCTCTCTAGCTGTATCGACCAACGCCTCTCTCCCTCTCTCTCTGCCTCCCTCTCTAAATCAGTCAAATCAGTATATACCATGAGATTTTCAGAATAAGAGTGTTGACAACAATACATATGAATGTAAAAAGAAGTGGGCTTAATATTGCCTTTTTTTACCCCATTAATTGCCAAATTTATATATATATATTTTCTCTCTAGCTGTATCGACCAACGCCTCTCTCTCTCTCTCTCTGCCTCCCTCTCTAAATCAGTCAAATCAGCATATACCATGAGATTTTCAGAATAAGAGTGTTGACAACAATACATTTGAATGCAAAAAGAAGTGGGCTTAATATTGCCTTTTTTACCCCATAAATTGCCATATTTATATATATATATATTTTCTCTCTAGCTGTATCCACTAACACCTCTCTCTCGCTCTCTCTCTCTCTCTCTCTCTCTAAATCAGTCTAAATCAGTATATACCATGAGATTTTCAGAATAAGAGTGTTGACAACAATACATATGAATGTAAAAAAAGTGGGCTTAATATTGCCTTTTTTTACCCCATAAATTGCCATATTTATATATATATTTTCTCTAGCTGTATCCACCAACGCCTCTCTCTCTCTCTCTCTCTCTCTCTCTCTCTCTCTCTCTCTCAC
>CAKAKR010041679.1:0-12500 GCA_916700685.1 Adelosebastes latens
ACGAACACAAGATGTACACAAAAGAAAACAACATCAGCATTAGAAATAAAAAATAAAATAAAAAATAAATAAAAAAATTAGCTGAAAATAAATAGAAAAAGGGGGGAGATATAACAACTAGGTTGGATGCTGTATTCAATTAATTTACATATACCATGGATACTGGCGTACATATACACATACATTTCCATATCTACACTTATACATATATATTTACATAGACATATATAAACATACACATATGTAGGAGACATGGATTGGGAACCATCGTTCTGGGTCATGTGACTTTTCAAAACAGTGGTTAGAAACAACAGCTAATTTGTTAAAACAGCAATAAGAGCAACTGTATTACAATCAAATCTGGTTTGAGGAGGGTGAGAAAAAGGAAATGGTTTTCCAGTTATGTCTGTGGTTTTCTAAAGTTAAGTAAAGCTTTATTATTAATCCCTGTGGGGATATTTGTCCTCACCTAATATAATAAACACTGCTGACTCCTGAGGTCAGTGCTGTGGTCAAGGGCAGCGGCAGGAGGATTCCTGATAACTTGCACACGTAATAATTAACATGTAATACCTAAACCAGATCAGCTGGAGGAATCCCAGACACAAACACATGGAGAGCAAATAAACGGAATGAACTGGGGTTCAAACTCCGGACGTTCTCACTGTGAGGTGACATCCGTTGGGATACTGAAAGTAGATTTACTGAGGTGACCTCCTCGCTTATGGAGTCATGGGACTCCATAAAAAAATAATAAAGAGAATAAGAACAATAAAAGAATAAGACAATAAATGTGGAAATATAAAGAACAACCCTAAAGATACTGAAGGTAAATAAAAGGGAGAAACTGAATGTTAAGGGGTTAAATTGTATAGATACATATATACATATAGAAGTCTCCATAAAATCATCAAAGTTAATGTTTCACACTTGTTATGGAGAACACCCCCCTCTCCTCCTCCTCTTACTCCTCCACCCTGACAGACCAACTCCACCCTGAGATAAGACGCTGATAACAGAGACATTTTCACACTTAGTGGAAAATTACCAAGAAGGACATTGAGAAAAAAAAATAGTAAATTGTCGTTTCTCATTGACTCATCAGACTTCCTTCCCCATCACTTCTACTACGTCTGTCTTTTGGTTTCTTCTTCTTCAGAATGTCAAGTCACATCTCTCTTGGAAAACAGTCATTATTGTTCAGGTTTAAGCTCATCTGAGGAAACCCAACAGGAAGTACATATCATTTTATACCTATAAATAAGTTTGTATGATGTTTAATGCCACACAAATTAATGTCCAAATCACATAAAACCCTCCCTTGTTGGTTGACTCAGTTTCCATCTTTATGTTTGCATTTTACTTTTTGTCTCAATTCCAGATGCAAATAATGAAAAGAAACACTTTCAGTAGCATTTTCTCATCTGTAATGGACACAAACTCTTTTGCCAATAACAGAAAACAGCTGTTCCGCTACTGTTCTCTGTTCTTTAACTTTCCTCCCTTCCTCCAAGTTCCCTCCAAGTAAGAAAAAAACGGTGATGGAAAGCAGGAGAGGAAAGTTTGCCACCACTGTGTGATCTTGAAAATAGTTTTGGTCAATGTATGATAAGAGGAATAATATTTAAAGGACCAGTGTGCAACAATTAGGGGGATCTATTGGCAGAAATGGAATATAATATTAATAAATATGTTTTCATTAGTGTATAATCACCTGATAATAAGAATCGTTGCGTTTTTGTTACTTTAAAATGAGCCGTTTATATCTACATAGGCAGCGGGTCCTCTTCATGGAGTCTCTACAGTAGCCCAGAACGGACAAACCAAACACTGTTAACTTTTCCTGTTTGGGCCGGAATCGATAACGTTACTTGCTGCCGTTGCCGCCGCTCTCTCTCTCTTGCTTCACCACTCACTTGCCACGTGCACACACACTCTACACATTGGCTCTGCTCCAAATTGCTCTTGAGCGGGACATTCGCGTTTTCGCGTCAGCCTTTATAGTTGTTCAACACGCTCGGGAGAGGCTTCAGTTTGTTGCAATCTCCTCACATTCGCTACATACCGCCAGATCCTACGCACTGGACCTTTAAAGCATGTACTGTTAACATTTAAAGGAAGTGAATTTAATCAATTTAATTCTTTAACCTTTTAACATCCCATTTCCACCAACGGGACACAAGCAAGAACTTCCATGAACTGCTGGTTCATTTAAAAGATACAATGATTTTGTTGAACATGTTAAATATATATCGATAGTTTAGACTCTTGTATCTTCGGTCATTATTCACTTTAGGGTAAGAGGTAGGTCCTTGTGCTGAGCTCTGTAACAGGATCAGAGTGTAAATTTGTTTAGTAGGGTTTCCTGATCGTGGAGAGGAAATCTACACCATCTACTAACTATACATAGACAAGTCAGGCTTCCAGTGTCCACCAGCTACAGTACTACGAACTCTGGGTTATATATAGAAACCAAACCGGACTGAGCTCCTGGGGTGACTGGTAGCTGGAGAGGTCCTGGGCACTGCCGCGGTGCCCTTGAGCAAGGCACCAAACCCCCAACTGCTCAGGGCGCACATCTCTCCATTAATGCATGTATATAGGTCCTGTTTGTGCATGTGTGGTATGTATTTCAGGCCTGTGTGTGTAATGTGTACAAATAGCGATAGAGTGAACATTTTTTAATTTCGCCTCGAGGATCAATAAATGTCTAAATCCTAATGCTTCTCCTAGAAATAATAAAAGACAGAGATCTTTAAAGATAAAGGAGGCAGAAATGAAGATTAAAAAACAGGTAAAGAGAGTAACAGGGTGTTTTTTATTATGGTAAACAAAAACAGTTCTTGCACTATGCCAGTTTGTTGTTTTGACATGATACCTTGAGCACATGTGTCACATGTGACATGTGACACATGTGGCTGTAGAAATGCATCTGCCACAACACTAGTTCAAGTTAAAGGAACAGTCCGATGTTTTGGGAACTCCTCTTGTTTGTGGTCTTCACCAGAGATGATGGATATGAGTTTCAGTACAGATGTGTGTTTAACCTGACCATTATGTTTCCTTTTTAACGTTTCTATTCCTTCACATGTCCAATAAGCAAAATGAAACATTTAAATTAAAGTTTTTTTTCAACTTTTGATGGAGCTAGGCTAGCAGTTTCCCCTTACTTCCAGTCTTTGTGCTAAGCTAGGCTAAACATGCCCTGGACCTACAGAGATGAAACTGATATCTATGTGTGAGTGTTCCTTCACATTGTTACTTGCACAGTAATAAATTAATAATTTTACCAATGAGAGAGACAAATTATAAACATGTTGAGGTTTACAAAAATCCATTTTAAAAAAGAAAAACATTGCCAGATGACCTACATATCTATACATAGATGACGTGTCTCACGCGTGTTTGCTGATGATGCATCTCATGTTTCTGTATCACATTTCAGGAACTCAAGCTCTCCACCCCGTTAACTGTAATGACTGAGGTCAGATTTGTTGACATCAGACTCGACCTGCTAAAACCTTGACTCAGATTTGTCACACTAACACAGATTTTAGTCAGATATGAATGAAATGATATATTTGATACCAAAACCGATAAATTCAAGACAGATCATGCAGAAAGGGTTCAGTTGACCAGAGAGGATCCAGTGTGAAACACATGTTTTTACTTCTTCTCTGGACAGTCGAACATCATTTAATTAAATTAAATAATTAATAAAAAATGAAAATTGCTTTGAATTTTATTCTGTTTGAAATAGGAAACCTTTGTTAATGACAGGTGTTCTGACAGGTGTTTTATGAATCTCCAACAACTTTATGAAAGTGAGAATACTGAGCATTTTAGTGTAAAAATGATAAGCATAGTAAACAATTTATTATGCATAATAATCATAATATAATTACTTGTATCACAATTAATGATATATGTCAGTGGATCCCAACCTTTCTTCCTTAAGGGACCCCTTTTTTATCATTGAGTGAACAGACTAAGTGACATATTTTATGGAAATTTAAGTTTAGTTAAATTTCACATTATATTCAATGCATAACAATAACAGAACAGAACAACTGATAAACATTAACCCACATCGTGAAGACAATAACTGCAGGACGTTTGTGTAAAACAAGTGATTTGGATGAATTTTAATAATATATATTTTTTTTTGACAATTCTTTTCTTCTCTGCCATTGTTCTATCAGCTCTTTGGATATTTTAACTGCGTACTTTTCTAATGCAGGAGGAGGCTGTTTAGCAGAGAGGTAAGGCTCTCCAAACTTTAAAAATAACAATTTAATTTAGTTTTCTTCATTGAGATGAATGAAATGCTGAGATATAGGCCAACAGAACCAGTGAATTATGAAACCCTGATTTCATCAGCTGTGCACAAACTCCATATGTAAACACAATACACATGTGGTCACATGTCCTCTGTGTGTCCTTGAACCCCATGTGTGAGTCTGACATGTGTCTATGGTGTGTGCTGATTCTGGCTCCTGATTGGTCCGTGGGGACAGGTGTGGTTGACATGGATGGTTCATGAGTTTACCCTCTCATTGAGGAAGCTTTACTGTGAGTCAAACAGACAGAACGTAATGCGTCTGTGGCCTTTTTATAATGATATCTGAACACAACAGCACTACAGGAGGCCACAAACATGACAAACAGACCTAATAAATCATAAAAGATGAGAGATATAAACTGCATTCAAATACTAAAAAGTGACAAAAATGGTAAATTAAAAAAATAATCAATAAATGAAACACCAAGTGTTATCACTATGTATTTTTTGCTTTCCGCTTGTCATTTCACACCGCGGAGCTGAGCAAGTGCTCCGGAAGTCAGGTGACGTAGTATAAAGAGCGAGAAAGTCAGCGTAGGGAGGAGGACGAGGTGGATGGACGGGTCAAACAAACACAGGACTTTCACCCAGGAGACCGCTGTTCGTGTGAAACCAAAAGTTTACCGCTGACTTATTTACGTTAACTTACGTATGTGACTTATATATTTACATAACAAAGGTAGTTATTTTAACCCAAACCATGATCTTTTCCTAAACATACATTTATTAGTTTATTTAACAGGGGCCATGCACAACACAACCGTTGAGCCAGATTTATCTATATAGCTAATCTGTGGTTCCTGGGCAGGAAGATGTTAAAAATCAATACAGTACAATATAAACAATTAAAAGCAAAACAAAATTTACAAACAGTACATCACATATATAAAACAATGTCATATAAAATATACATTACATCGTGTCCATGTTGGAAAACAGTTGGTTCCATACAAAGGTTTAGATCTGTGATCACATGACTGTTGTTTTAAGTGTTGTTTTAATAAAATACTGAAGCTTGTTCTTCTCTGATATGGGTGTGAACTGAGTTGATGAAAAATGCTGATTGTCCGAAAGCAGTTTTCCTAAATTTAGCCGAGCAGTCACCTCTGGCTGTAACCAAATAGTTTGATTTGAATTCACAGCGCTAACCACGTGTTTACAACTGTGGCCGCGTGTCCGTATGTGATGAGTTGGTAATGAGAACGGGGCATTAAATGACCAGTGAAAAGCTTAAAATGTGTAGATATGACACGCAAAATCTCCTTAAAAGTAGTGCTATTTATACGCCTTCCCATGAGATCAGGCTGGCAAAAAAAAGTTGGTAGAAATGGGTGCACCATTGACCACGAATAAATATGAAAAAGTTTTTTTGTACATCACACATTTCAAGAGTTGTAGGTGAAAATGTGAAGCACTTTGTCAGTGGCCACATGGTGGCGCTATGTACACCAAATAGTAATTGTTTTCTCCTCGGACCATGGATCAACGGCTTTTCAACTAATGTAATTTAAATTTCCTTGAAGTCTGTTGAGTAGTTTTAGAGATATTCTGCTAATTAATAAACAGTTAAAAGGAGACAGTTTCATGGTGTTCTCCTGCCAGCAGGGTTTGGAAGGAGCTTTTCATGCATATGTTGCTCTGGTGTTGATTTCTCTGAAGATGAGCAGATCACACTCGGCCCAAAGATCAGTTCAATAGGTGTTGGCGTTATCAAATAATAATAATTTATAGCAATAACTATTAAAATCTGTTCATGAGCCAATAGGAAAGGGAGACATCTGGGACTCCCTTGCTGGTTACTGGACAGTGTTGCATTCAGGTGTCGTTCTGTTGAAAAATAAACCTCAAAAGTCCAAAACTAGATGACTCTCTGCAGAGACTTCCAGAGTTTGTGGTTTAATATAATCTGTGAAACAAACCTAGGAATTCACTCGTAAAATGGTTTTGTTTCAGCTCAAATGGGCCTGCTGTGCTTCTGAATAATTTCTTTCTCTTGCCGTCTCTGGTGGGCTAAGATAAACACACGTTGTTGGATTCAGATGTGAGAGCTGCTCAGTACAAACACACTCTTCTATGGAAAGCTGCTCAACTACTCAAACTCAATGGCTTTTACTTTCACTGATTCTTCCTGGCTGGTTTTCTTACCTTCAGGCTATCACTGTCCTTTTCAGATTTGATATTTTCAGTATTATGCAGCGGTGCCCTATTACCTGGCTTTTTAGAGTCACACAGACCAAGAGACATTTTGTTCATGAGCTGTGTCACCGATAAGACTTGAAAGATGAGGACATTTCTCAGAAATCTGTTCTGATTTGATGTCACGCAGAATAACAACACAGCTGTACTGTTTTTTGTGTAAAGTGTACTGACCTGTAGTACGTATGTATGGATCTGTTTGTGAAGGAAGTCCAGCCGTGAAAAGCACATGTTGTCTATATTTGCACAGTCACAGCCTCGGTTTGGGTCATAACACTCTGTGACACACGTGACTCTAAGAGATTTGTGTGTAGATTATTTAATATCAGTATCAGTGACACAATCCTGTAGGTGTTTTTGTGTGTAGGAGGTTTGGGAGGAATTTTAGGGAGCATACAATGAAAATGAACAATCTAAAAAAAAATAAACAGGATAAAAGACAAAAAAAACTGAACACAACGAAAATAAGACTTCTTATCTGTAGTGCATAAGTTACTATAGTACACGTGATTCCAACTGCTTTTAAGCACATTTTCAATTTGCACATGAACACAGAAATAATAATAATAATAATAATAATAATAATAATAATAATAATAATAATAATAATTATTATTATTATAATTATAATAATTATAATAATAATAATTATTTTATTTTATTTTTAATTATTGTTTTAATCTAATTTTATTTATTTTTTAATTTTCTACCAATTGCTTGGTAGAAAAATTGGCGGATTAAAAAGGCGAAAATGCAATAATGGTTGATGGAAATAGATTTTTTCTCATTATTGATGTCACTTTATCTGCTTCTTCTTCATCTAATGTAGACAAAACATTCATGGCTCACTCTCAGTCACCTTAAAAGGCCTCCACTCCACCAGAAACATCAGCCATGAGTCCGAAAACGTATTTATTTATTTATTCATTCATTCATTTAACAAGGACAATGGACAGTCATTGACTGTCCCTGAGTTAGCTAGATAGTTAAAGCTAGCTCCCTGGGCAAGAAAGAGTTATGGCATCAAATGTGGGATACAGAGAATAAACATTGCATCGTACAAAACTAAAAGCACTCTCCCCTTACTACCAAAGTGCAATGCTAAATTGATGGAGTAATCTCTTAAATCTTTTTGATGTTCAAGATTTCAGTATATAATATAATATTTGTGCTTTAAACCAATCCTTCACTGAGTCACTGGGAAGTTGGGAAACATCCCAGCAGGACAGTGACTGAAACGCACACACCGACTCAGAGTCTGCAGAGATACTGAGGTGATGACCTGATCCTTAACCCCTTCTGGTCATAAAACCAAATATTAAGGTCATTTGGCTTTAACAGCTGTCTGAAATCTACAAATCATATTTCAAATAGCGTCATAAAAAGCACCAATAGATGTTCTTCTACAGCACAACTTACATTAGATAAAATGATACAACAAGCTTTAATTCCGTAGTTAATTCAATAGTGTAGGGGTCAAAGGTCGAATGGGCATGTTGGAGGAGTTCCATGAGATTATTTAAGAGCTGAGGAGATTAAGGATATTTTAAATGTCATATATGAAGAATCATATGAACCTGAATAACAGCAAAGGGAATGAAACAACATAAACCAAAGCAGAACATGACCGGTCTGCTGACACTAGGGGGCAGAATAACTTCATCTTTGAGTATCAGGACAGGCCATTAATTCCACCTCTGTTCTGCCTTTTCAATGTCACCGTTTCAATTACGGGCGACCTTTTCGCCTCGCGTGGCAGCATTCGTGTCACGGAACATGTGATTCCGATGGAATTCTTAAAGCAGCCCAGTAAATATATCTGACCGATACACGCGATGAAACAATACACAGAGGCTGGAGTGGTGGACTCAAAAGGTCTTTTACTGCCTCAGTGTTTGTGGCTTCATGCATGTAAACTGGCTGTGTGTAGAACGTGTAATGTATAGATTGTATAGAAATTACTGTATTGATCAAAATGTGCAGATCACGTTTAAAAGATGCACCTTTCTCCATGCACGTATGTATCTAGAATAAAATAAAATAAATGCAGTGCATATAAACTGTCAAGGCTGTGCTTTAATGGCATTGATAGAAATGTTTGTCTATATGTTGACAGATGTCAATCGATTAGAATATGTAAAAGCGATTAATCACAAATGAATCACACATTTTTTTATCTGTTCAAAATGTATCTTAAAGGGAGATTTGTCAAGTATTAATACTCTTATCAACATGGGAGTGGGCAATATGCTTGCTTTATGCAAATGTATGTATATATTTTATTATTGGAAATCAATTAACAACACAAAACAATGAAAAATATTGTCCAGAAACCCTCCCAGGTACTGCATTTAGCTTAAAAATATGCTCAAATCATAACATGGCAAACTGCAGCCCAACAGGCAACAACAGCTGTCAGTGTGTCAGTGTGCTGACTTGACTATGACTTGCCCCAAACTGCATGTGATTATCATAAAGTGGGCATGTCTGTAAAGGGGAGACTCGTGGGTACCCATAGAACCCATTTTCATTCACATATCTTGAGGTCAGAGGTCAAGGGACCCGTTTGAAAATGGCCATGACAGTTTTTCAAAATTTAGCGTAAGTTTGGAGTGTTATTTGCGTCTGCAAGTAATTGACATGGTTGGTACCAATGGATTCTTTAGGTTTTCTACTTTCATATGATGCAGTAGTGGATGCTGAATAACAGCATTATACAGTACAGTGTTGAATGTTTGAGCTTAAGGTTCAGAGGGCTTCATTATCTTGTCCCCTGAAGCCCAAAACAAACAGGATTTATGTGAGTCGTGTTTGTTTTGAGTGCGTTACAGCTGGATTTGATACTCTGCCACACTCTGTGTTAAGCTGCGTTCACAACAAGCAGTTTGCAACCAGAAAAGTGTGATGTGGATAATTACGAGGGAGAACGTAATCCCTCCACTTACAGTCAACAACCTCAAAACATAAGGGATTATGGGTAGCAAAAATTGAAGTATGGACTGAATGTCTATGTTCATCTACTACTTCATGTGCTCTTAAATGCTGAAAATGTTGATGACACATTTTCGTAATCATTATAAGCTCATGACTAATAGACCGGCATATACGTATACTGGCTGATATGAAAATAGAAGAAGAAAAAGCACTTGATGTAACATAGAAAGTATTTTTTGTTCAGTGTTCATCTGTTGTTATAACTCTGTAGCAGCTCAACCTGATCTCACAGGAAATTTGCACTTAATTGAGCAACAATGAATGTTTTTCATCAGATATGAATGAAAACGAGACGACCAAGTGAACACAACCTGTTCTACAAATACTTATAATGTTGTTGCTTTTACCTGGCTGCCTGCTTGACTATCTCATTATGATTTGTTTGAAATTAAACCTCATTCAATCTTTCAACCACCTGCCATGGGAAGGAGGCTTTCTACTACCCAATTAGAGATATCTGTTAGGAGGCTGAATGTGTGGAGCTATATATCAACATTATTCCATTATGTCCTTCTCCTCTCTTCCCTTATATGCTAGTATATTATTTGCCCTTTGAATATATTTTGATTATATTTTTGTTCTTATATTTATGTTTGGATTGTATGTTTACTAGAGAAAGAGGCTGTCATCCGAAAGGAGCCAATCACCTGCAGGAGCCGGTAGCTGGTCAACCAATCTTCCCTCGTCTCGGCACACACCTATTTACACCATAGACAGTATCTGAGAAAAGGACGTAGTCACCGAGATGTCACTCATTGGTTTAAGGACTGCCGTTTGGAAGCCTTGAGTTTGGCATTTTGGCCGTCACCATCTTGGTTTTTTGCAACCAGAAGCTCCACGAGAGGGTGGAGCTAAGTGCAACCGAAGGCTGAATAAGATATTTTCAGGCGACCAAAATGTTATAATTAGCTTTCATGAACTGAAAACACACTGTGAAAGGGTTAAAGTTGTAAGACAAAAACACGGACAACTCCCAGACTGAACAACACCGTGGTGGCGACCTGTCAATCACAAGGTAGCCCCGCCCTAAAGCATCCCCTGCTTTATGGTCTATTTGACTCTAAATGGGACCATAATTTACTAAATGAACATCATGCTGTATTGAAGAAGACTTGAAACTAGTGATTGAGACCATAAACTCATGTTTACAATGTTTATTGAAGTAATAAATCAAGTGAGAAGTAGGGTCATTTTCTCATAGACTTCTATACAATCGGACCTCTTTTTGCAACCAGAGGAGTCGCCCCCTGCTGGCTATTAGAAATAATGCAGGTTTAAGGCACTTCAGCATTGACTTCGTTTCTCAGAACCGGAGATTAACCACTGATTACACACATGTACAAACCCACACCTGCCACACATTATGCATGCATACAGACATACATTTGTAACAAAATATGGCCGCAGTCAAAACAGTTTAGAGCTTGAAAAATTCAATAAAGAGATGGTAAAAAGAAAACTAAAATGCTAACCAAAATATTACCCTGACTTTAACACCAAAAATGAGCTAAACTTGTGTAGAAAAAGTGTGTGTTGTAAAGATACTGGCTTCCAGAACAGACCTTACTTGGAGCTGTTTGAAAGTGAGGATATTTACTAATAGATAATCATCAACATTTTTTCATTTATAAGTTATCAATATCAGGTTCAACATGATAAATCAGACTCTTACAGGGCCCGGACTCTGTTCGGAGACCAAACATGGCTGCCCAAAGCTGAATTATTCTTAGTCCTTCAGTGTGTTGCTATAGCCTTTAAATGCTAATAAATTGACAGGTCAGTATACATATATATATATATATATACAGTATATAGTGAGCATATATATATATATATATACTGTATATACAGACTATTTAATTGCAACATCAGTGCTTTTTCATGGAAAGGAGCGTATGTTAATTAAAGGAATGATGTGACTGTGAAGCAGACTGACACTCTCTTTCTTTGTACCACATTTTTTAAAATGCATGGCAGCAGCCCAGAGCCAAATTTAATTTCACTCTGAGATGGATGCTAAATAAATTCAGCGTGGACTCTTCTGTGGACCTCCTCTCCGTCCGGTCCGACTAATCGTCCAGCAGAAACAGAAAACGGCTTTTTTCATGAATTCTATTACCATCTAGTTTCTTATACTCTGCAGACCGGGACTGAGAATGAGGTGCAGGCTCATCGCTGCGAGGCCTCTACATGACAAGGATAGAAATATGTTTTAATGAGCCTGAGTCCTGAGGCGACAGAGTAAATCTTTTTTATTTGAGGCCAAGGCTGTGGGACTTTAAAAGTGAGTAAATGTTGTCTTAAAACAGAAAGAAGTGGAAAAACAAATTCTGGTGAGAAGATAAAAGCCTTCAGCTGTTATCAAAATATCCCAAGCAAATAATCAATTGTAGAAATTGATTGTTGCTGCCCCCTAGAGGCTGCAGTGTTCATTACACCCAACAATATACAGTATATGTATTTAAATAAACATCATACTGACAATTTAGCTATTTGTTGAGCCTTCCAAGTTTTGGGGCAAAAGTTTTAAGTTGCGCCTCACAGTGGCACCAGAGAAAAAGGATTAAATGAGGTTACCAAAAACATGATTCATCCTCTGGGAGCATGATCATCCAGGCAGACAATCACAAAGGCGGGAAACAAACAAAGGCAGGAAGTAAAACCCAGACACAAGAGGAGTGAACTTATCAAAATAAAACAGGAAACACTAGAAAGAATGAGACCAGGAATCTAACAGAAAACCCAAAATCAGAACTAAGAGTATAAACACAATATAGTCTTAAGTCCAAACAAAAAGGAAAAGTCCAACGGCCTCTGGGAACAGCGCCACACCATGACACTGTACGAATATCACATTTTTATGTGTGTGGAATTTAAATGTAAGTTTTGGATCCAGCCTGAGTGAAGCCCAGTCAAATCATGTCTTGATTAATGAAGATTTCTTCTTCTTTTCCTAACCTAAACCAAG
>CAKAKR010041679.1:19583-39786 GCA_916700685.1 Adelosebastes latens
AAGTACTACTGTTTGTATGTGAGTGTGTGTGTGTGTGTGTGTGTGTGTGTGTGTGTGTGTGTGAGGTGCTTATGTAAAACAAGGTTGCTGCTGCAGCCTCCAGCAGGTCGTTTGAGGGTGAGCATCCTTAATGTGGAGTGACAGTAGTAAAAGAGAATAGGCTGCCTGTCCTGTGGCGTGAGTGTGTGTGTGTGTGTGTGTGTGTGTGTGTGTGTGTTGGCGGGGGGGGTAATGTGTTGACTCTGCAATGTTGGTCGCGAGGTTGGAAAGGAGCTTTTTGATGAGGAGAAAAGAAAAAGGAAGTGGAACAAAGTTTGTTTTTCGCCACTCTGGCGGTTTGTGTGAGCCGTTTGTGCTCAAAGGTTAAGTGCGGGAAAACGTTCACTCCTCAAACAGCGTTCACACACACACAACGGAGCCCAAACAAGACGGGGAATTGGACGTTTAAAAGTCTGTGCTTCAAAAAGAAAGGTAGAAGTTTGTTGTTAGTGGAGAGAACGAGACTGCAGGTGGACGTGTTTTTAAACCATTCTGTATTTCTGCTTTGAAAGCAGGCGCTAGAGGAGGTTTATTTTGTCGTTTCATTTAACAAATGATGAATATTCATGTAACACTTGATCATTTGCTGCTGTAGATGCTACTCAGCACTTTTTGGGTCAGTATCTCCCTCCTTCCATTTGCTTCTTAGTCTGCTATAATGAGCGGAATCATATCAATATTACTTAGTCTTCAAAAACCACATAACTTAACTTTTAACTCATCAAGGGATGTATGCCGGTCTAACTAATCTACTGGCTGTAATTCAATGGTTCCCAATCTGAGACGTTCTATTTTTGTTTCCAAACTTTGTTTATTGGATTTTCAACATAATCAGCATTTACGTACACAGTAATTGCACGAGTGACTTATTAAGTAGGGATGCAATCTGGGGCATTCGTAAGAGATTTTTAGGCGAACAAAAATGTTATAATTAACTTTCATGAACTGAAAACACACTGCGAAAGGGTTAAAGTTGTAAGACGAAAACACGGACAACAACCAGACCGGACAACGCCGTGGTACCGACCTGTCAATCACAAGGTAGCCCCGCCCTAAAGCATCCGCTGCTTTATGGTCTATTTGACTCTAAATGGAACCATAATTTACTAAATGTTCATCATGCCGTATTGAAGAAGACTTGACACTAGCGATTGAGACCATAAACTCTTGTTTACAATGTTTACTGAGGTAATAAATCAAGTGAGATGTAGGCTCATTTTCTCATAGACTTCTATACAATCAGACTTCTTTTTGCAACCAGAGGAGTCGCCCCCTGCTGGCTATTAGAAATAATGCAAGTTTAAGACACTTCAACATTGGCTTCACTTTTCAGACCCGGAGGTTACCTTCTGGTTTTGAGGAAAATCTTCCCCGTAACATTTCTGACCAATGAGAGAACAGCTCACATGACATTTGTTTACAACTTGTCGACCTCTTGATTGTTGCCGTGTGAACACAAACGAACCAAGGTGCAAATGCAAAAATGTTATCAAATTGTATTAAAACGCCCTAAGATTCGATTCATGTCTTGTCAGGATGTCAGTATATAACTTGCCCTACCATATTTAAATAATGCAACAGAGGAGTGTGGGTGTGGAGGGGTGGATCAGAGGAGCAAGGTAACATTACAGAAGCTACTCAAAACTGATGAATAATAAATGTAAAACACTGATTCTTAAAGCTTTAGGCTGTAAATCATCTCTCCTGCTCAAAATTGCATTACTACAAAAGAAAAGTTGAAATAAAAAGAGTCATAAAAGCTTCACACGGTAGGCTAAAGTTCAGACTACGGTGTGAAGATTTTCTCTTTGTTTTCTACAAATAAAACCAATAAGAGAACTTGAATATCTCTCCCTTTCTCTCTTCTAGGAAGATGTACTGTATCTGACAGCAGCTCGGTTCAGTTTCTCTCCAGTGACTCCACTTCACCTCTTTCCCCCTCTCTCTTTGCTTCATCCCTCTCCTGCTCCTTCCTTCTCTCTCTCTCTCATCCTTCCCTCCTCTTCTCCCTGATGCCTTCCTCCTTTAGTCCTTTCCCCTCTCATCCCTCTCTCTCTCTCTGACCATCACTTTCTCTCTCGTCTGTTCACCTTGGCCCGAGTATCACCAGGATGAAAAATAAATAAACTAAGTTAGCTTGGCTCCTGTGGGTTGTGTTGTTTGTGTGTGTGTGTGTTTTTTATAGCTGTCTTCAGATCTGCTTCTTCACTGACACCGGGCCCACAGGCACAGAGAGTCTAACCTTGGACCTGACATCTGAATAGCGATCAAGTGACAGACCTGAGCGCTCCGAGACAAACTGTGGTCATGTCTAGCTTGTCTAAACTTGTGATAGCATGACTCGGTGGAAAAAGGGCGAAACAAAACAGAAATGTTTGCAGTTAAGAGTACACTGTCCATAAAAGTGTTATAGGTATGGACTTCTGCTGGCTACAGATTTATTTAAGAAACATTGAAGAATAACCAGAAAGTTTTAAGTTTTAAAGATATTACACAAACGGTTACATTTTGGCTTGAGGGTGATGCTAAAATAGAGCTCATAAAGTAGCCGAAATGGAACAGGTTTATCCTCTGGGGATATTGACAAGTAGAGTTTTCCATATCAGGATTCATTGTTTGGGGGGCATGAATATCCAAAGCTAATTTCATGGTAATCTTGGCTAATAGTTGCCGGTGGAGCAGCGAGGCGAAGCTCTGCTCCTGGCCTGAGGAGGAGCCACTGCTGCCGGGCGCCGAGTTCTCCACCTCTCGCCAGAACTCTGACTGCAGGTCAAAGGTGACAGCAAAGCCGGAGGCCCTGCTGGAGTCTGAGCTGAAGGAGTTTTTGGTGAGCCTGCATGGTTTTGTTTGATTTTGTGCAGAATCTGACCCGGTGACAAGCATTAAGAATAACTATATACTGTAGAAATGATCTTGTTTAGTTATAGGTCATATATGTAGAGGCAGCAGTATTACACTGAGACTGTCTCATAACCATTCATTCTGATAATCAGGCTCAATTAGCAGTTTGGGGGTTAAACTGACTACATAGTGGTCATTGTATGAGCACAATAATCACCCCATTCACAAGAAAAGGCGTATAAATGCCATGATAATGCACAAGTCGTTTAAGGTGAAATAGGTACGCCTTTCTTGATTTCCGTATGTCATTTGTACGCCATGTATCCTGTACTCACTGCAATGTAAACACATCTGCGTAGAAATGCAGCGAGAAGTGAGAAAGACCATGGGCGGGTGGGGAGGTGGATGGGTTTTTTAACCAGGAGACCGGTGTTGAGAGGTTTATTTTGTTTTGTAAGTTACGTTAGTGATGTTTGTCATGTGACAATTGTCATGTTTTTTATTGATGTTTGAGATGTGTTTTCCGTAGTTGTGTTACGTTGTTTCAGCACATATTTTACTTATTTTAAGCTCAACCATGATGTTTTCCCTTACCCCAACTAAGTGGTTTTCTTACCTAACTGCGGACGTTTGTATGGAGTACAAATAATAGCTAAAATACGTACTCATAACATGTGTAATGTCTGTGTAATGTCGTGGTATTTATACGCCTTCCCGTGAGACCGGGTTGCAATAATTTACACTGAGGTGTCCTGATAATAAAATAATGGGCTCAGTGGAGGAAATGTCACTCCACATTATGTCATGTCACTTTTCTTGTCGTTGTGTTTGCCTGTCATGTGTAATTGTTTACATATTGTGTGTCACGTATGATTTCTCTGATTGGGAAACCTCATAAACCTCAAAGTTGATTCATTCCCTTCTTGGCCGATGCACACAGCTCTGACCCTCCAGCTCCAACCGGCCTGTCTGCTGCAGTTTGTCTGAAATAACTGACGTTCCTTTACTCTGCTGCCAGGAAGCTGCTCCTCAGACAGAAAGGTAGAGTCTGGAGGAGAGATGAAGAAAGAAAGAAAGACGAGTACGGCTTCATAGCGAGGTGATCACATAACTAACCTCTTCTGGGATGCCGGCTCTGGCAGACTGCTGTCTTTTTACTCATGCAAGTCATATAGGTGATGATTTTCCTGCTTCTGACAGCCTCTCCTCTTCCTTCCATGTCTGATGTTCACTTGCTGAGAGATCTTGACATTGCCCACGACATGACAAAACGTCACATATACGAGTCAGTGAGGATCACGCCCTGTGACATTTTTACAGCTGAAAATGTGTAGTTTCTGTCAAGAGACGAGACGAAAAGAGTGTTGAGCCTTCAAGCATAAATTAAGCTTGAGGCTGTTTTCACACTGCAGTTCAAAGTTTCCCAGTTGTGACCTTAATGGCCCTGACACACCATCAACGTGGAAGCCATCGGGCACCAGCCTTCGCCTCTATCAGCAGCAGTTTGGCTGATTGAACATGTTAAATCCCCAAAAATCCTAAAATAGTTTTTCTGAACACACAATGGAAATGTTTCAATTACAAAAACAGACGGTCTCAGTTATGTTTAGGCAACAAAACAGTTAGGTTTAGGAAAAACATCAAGGTTGGGCTTAAATCTAGGGCTGTCAATCAATTCAAATATTTAATCACGATTAATCGATGATTGTCCGTAGTTAATTGTGCTTAATCGCAAATTAATCACACATTTTTATCTGTTCAAAATGTACCTTAAAGGGAGATTTGTCAAGTATTTAATACTCTTATCAACATGGGAGTGGGCAAATATGTTTGTTTTATGCAAATGTATGTATATATTTATTATTGGAAATCCATTAACAATATAAAACAATGACAAACATTGTCCAGAAACCCTCAACAGCACCCATTTTCATTCACACATCTTGAAGTCAGAGGTCAAGAGACCCCTTCGAAATTTAGCGTAAATTCAGAGCGTTATTTAAGGTCCTTCACGACAAGCTAGTACGATTCCTTACCTTTTCCTAGTTTCATATGATGCCACTATCTTCACTCTAGCTTTAAACATTCAGCAGCCCGTCGGATTTTTGAGAGGTTAATTAAAAATCGCAAGTTGCATTAATGCATAAAAGAAATTAGTGGCGTTAAAACAAATTTGCGTTAACGTGTTATTATCGCTTTAACTTTGACAGCCCTACTTAAAATAGGTTCGTAAACAAGGTAACATCAGCGGTCTCCTGGATGAAAGTCCTGTGTTTGTTGGACCCATCCACGTCTCTCAGTTCCACAACTATGTGCGTGTCAGGGAGCTGTTAGTTGAATCCTTCGCTTTGCCTTCAAGTGTGACTTTTAACAGAAGACATGATGTAACGAAGAGTCATTGATCTATCAGCCTCTGTCAGCTCTAGTTCATTATAGGTCAGCGGTCACATGACCAGAACGGAGCAGAACTGACAGTGAACTCGAGACGGTATTTTCTTAAGAGTTTGCATCTGTTTGGCTTTGAGACGGCGTTCATCAATATCACGCATCAGTCGCACATCGTTTTTGACAGTTGCACATTGTGTTATCTTTGCTTGATATGACTGAACTGTGTGTGTGAGTGGAAAATAAAAGCATACATACTCTGAGCTCTGCTCTGTCAGGGTTCTGCACTCATGCGGATGATGGAGATGTGTGACTGACGGTTTCTGTGAGGTTTGGAGATCAGCAGTGTCGCCTTTCTGCTTCAGAGTTTCTCTGTTTCTTTTTCTTTCATTAAGCTTTCATCTTCAGCTCTGATCTGCTTATGCTTTGGATGTTCATATCTGCTCTTTACTGTAACTCATATCCAATGCTGATTTGAGCTGACAGTGACGAAATGTGAGTATAGAGTAAAGGCTTCAGTATGCTTTACAAGCACTTGTGATGGTCGATAGTTTGAAACTCCCCTCACGTTAAGCAGTTGGTCAGGTATGTGGAGGTGAGAAAGTAAGCACGGTTTGAACTTCTCCCTCAAGCTCTCTTTGTTTTCATTCTTCACACACCTACCTCTGTCACTTTTAGTACGTGCAAAGAAGTGCAACGATATGAATACCTTTGAGAAAAGGTTCTAATTGCCTACCGCCATCTCGTACACACCGTCTGAGTGTTTATGAACACCAAACAAGCATAAACAAATGCTTCAGGTCGCAGTTACGCCGGTGAGATGAAGCTGCAATGCGAGCCTGCACAGAGCCGGTGCAGACAGCTACATGGATTAAAATGAGATTTCTGAATGCTGCTGTTGTAAGTGCACTGTTACTAGCTAGCTGCAGTGCAAATGACTCTGAGGCTGTCGGTACTTGTTGCGGCACCAACACCGAGCCGCCCCCATCAGCTGACAACTATGGGCACAGTGACTGCTGCACTACTGGCATTTTAGGAACAGTGGGCTGCTGTGAAGCACCCGGGTAGCAACTCGGTGTTCAGTGTGTTGCTCAAGGACACTTCGACATGTGGACAGTAGGAGCCGGCGATGGAACGGCCAACCTTGTGGTTAAAGGACGACCCGCTCTACTCACTGAGCCACAGCCGCCCCTATCAATATTAATATTCCATGTGCGTCAAACATCTTAGGCGATTTGATTTGCCTGGAACACGCCAAGGATTAGACCCAGTCTGTATTGATTTTTTTCTTCTTTTAATTTCCGGCAGACTGCTGCATTTGTTCTTTGCAATAGGAAATGATATTCATGTTTATTTGCATATAGAGCGGGGACGTGAGATCTGATCACCAGTAGTCACTGGAGACGCATGTTAATGCCAGGTGTGAACTGACTGGTTAGAGCTGTCCACTCGTGATCAGATCACCCCAGACACGTTAATGCCAGGTGTGAACAGGAGGGTGGATGTTCGTAAAAGCTGTAAACACTTTTGCCTTCAGGATGTGGCCGGGTGACACGTCATACGTTTGTTTTGAGGTAATAGATAAAAAGTCTATTACACTTTTGTATAATTGTTTCGAGCATCCTTTGTTTTGCGTCATGGAAAATACGAATTGTGATTCTACATGAATCGTTTTTTCCCCCTGCTGCCTTAGTCAAATTAGAATTTCCACATCGTAATGTCAATACTGAAAAATCTTGAAAATACAATTTGCATATACGTCGTCCAGCCCATTTGTCCATATGTGCAATTCACTACTCACTAAACACGCTCCTTCTTCCTCAGCAAACACAGCGTCTATGTAATAAAAGAGTGTGTAGCTCAGTTGCAGCATCGCCTCCCATTTCAGTAGCAAACAGGAGCCAACTTCATACACCTGTCAGGGAATACAGGACACCCCTGAGAGGGTGGAGTGTGGGTCTGGGGGGGTCTGAGGGTTCAGGAGACGTGAATCAGAGCGATTTGAAGCCTCCCAGAGCATCTGCTGAATCACAGCTCATATGTTCCTGTGCAGCTGAGGACAGAGAGGAGAGCAGGACACTAACACAGCCAGGTTAGAGGTTCTCTGTCCACTGAGGTCAGGCATGCTAAGAACGTTTGCCAGCATGTTCCTGCGAAGCACCTTAGAGGGATGTGTCTGCCAAATGGCTTCTGTCACTGCAAACGACTTATTTTGTATTTTGGACAAAACTGCAGCAGACTTTTATCCCCAAAAACACAAGAGACGACTGAGAGGGACAGAAATAAAAGAGTTGCAACACGGTAATGGGAATTTCCATTTGAGAAAATATATTTTGACAAGCTGAACTAATAAACTGAATTACCCCAATACAGAAACACAAGAGTCTCCTGGATAATCTAACTATTAAAACAACACATTCTCACTCCCAATTCCTCAAATACTGCCGCTTGGTCAGTGCCCTTTGGCATCAGAGGCCGACGCACGGGGTACCCCTCTTACGTTACTTTTGGACGAACCGGGGACGACGTGTCAATAAACGCTTGTTACGTGCATAGTGTCCTTTCAAAATAAACTCCCGTTTTCACAGGAAGTTGGGTTTAGGCAACACAACCACTTAACTAGTGTTAGGAAACAGTCGTGGTTGATGTTAACTGCAATGACTCACGGAGATGACGATACTAAACAACTCACGTGACTCACTAGACTGACGATACCGACGAGTCACGTGACTAAAGACTGACGTGACAAAATAAGTCAACGTTACTTTTAATTTCACAGGGGACACAAACAGCGGTCTCCTGGTTGAAAGTCTTGTGTTTGTTTGACCCATCCACCACCCCTCCTGCCCGCACTCTAACGCTATTAATACTACGTCACTTGCTCCGACTGTCGAATAACGCCGCGGGTGGGTTTACATTGGAGTTAGTTGAAAGCCCGGTTCGTCACATACTGTTGCTAAAGGAGGCCTCTGTACGTTGGTATTTAAATCTTTCCACACTCTTTCTCAGTGGTTGGAGCCAAACAATCACAGTTATTACTTTACCTTTATTTCTAGCAGTTACTTTAGCTAGTTAGATAACTTTCCAAGTTGAAACTGCGGCTGCTGACCTTTCAACATCAGTGATACAATTTTCATGACTGAAGAAAGTAAGACAATATGCATGCCATGTCTGTGGAGATGATATTCCTCACAATAGTGTAGTGTGGGTGCAGGGACCAAAATGCTTGTGCTTTTTGAGTAAATGTTGCTTTTGAGCAAGAGACTATTGTTTGGACAAACTAAAATGGCATATTACATGAAACTGGATGTTCCCCTGACACATAATATTGTCATCTAGATATGTTTTTTTGTTTCTACATTTCCATTTTGACATACCAGCACTGCTTTGGCTTAACCCAAATAACCAGCAAACTTTTAGTGGGTGAATAACAGTTATTCCCCTTTATGACACCGTTAAGCTGCAAAAATGATTTCCAGATTGAAGCATGATAGACAAAAAAAACATCCTAACCTCTCACATGGACAGTGTATTCATTTCAAGGTTGATATAATCTTTGGATCAATACACCCTTAAGCCACACGAAAGCAACTGTGTCACAATGGACTGAGATAATGATCAGAGTTGATCTTCCTTCGTCCCAGAAAAGGGCACGCTTGTTTTTCCAACCTGTGTTTGTACAGTACGTGTTTGAGCTTGTTTTTTTGTATTTTTCATTATCTCACCTGTGCTGTATTGTATGTTTACTGAGGTGTTTTTTATTTGTTGTGCAAATAAATTACAAACTAATATAATTTTTGGATGAGCATTCATGACATAAAATGTACCAGATCTGAAGGGGAGGAGGGGGAAATGAGAGAGTGTGTGTGTGTGTGTGTCCTGCTTCTGTTTTGCTGTATAATGTCTCCCCCTGCAGCTACGTCGTCCTAATGCAGGACATTAGTGAGGCCTCGGTTTTTCAATTTCGTGCTCTCTATGTGTGTGTGTGTGTAGATGTGTGTGTGTGGCATTAATGTTTTTGGCTCTTTCTATTCCAAAAAGGGAGAATCTGATTATGGAAACAGAATGAGGCTCTCCGTCTCTCTTTTAATGGCCGCCATCAAAGTGTCCTTGAACGAGCTGCTTAAACCCTAATGGAGCTGCAGCAGTGAAGCCTGTGGTTGTACTAAGCAGCTCATATAGTATGTATAGTATGTGTGTAATGTATGTAACCGTCCCGCCCTCACGTCCTCTCCCCACGTTGCTGCTGCTGCATAGACAATGAGTCATGCAGAGATGACAGTTTAATGTGTCAGTAAAAAAAAGCTCTCTTCCTTTAGCTTCATTATCATACCCCATTCAGAGAAACACGAGGTGTGCTGGAGACACAAGGACGTCACAAGAGGGGGACAGTGGGGAGAAGTGACCAAATGTAATAATACAGGGGACAGAGATAGAAACCAAAGCTTCTGCAGGTACCGTAAGTATGAAAACCTCGTTCAAAATGACCTTTGTAGTATTGCAATTTACTAAAGAATTCAGCTTTAAAACAAAACCATATACAACAGTATGTCCTGCAGTTTATAAAATTTAAATCAGCTTGTAAACTGCTACGGCTACTTGTGATCCAATCCTGTTGTACAAGTCGTCTCTCAACGACAACTCCGGTTGCTTATCAGACTGTAAACAATGAGCAGTGGTCGGAAAAGGAAGTCTTGCTTGATATCCACTGGCTGCACCGGATCCCCAGAAATAGCCCCTTGCCCCCAGAGGCTTATCTGTCGTCAGACAGATGGCCGATGGGTTCAGAGATGGCCATGCTGGTAGATTTTTGATGGCAGCTCTAGTTTTCTTATATGCTAACAAATCATTTGTTTGACTCAATATGGATTGTAAACCTCATGAACATGTTTGTTTTTAACAGAAATACTGATGAAATAAATATAGAATGAGAGATTGCTTTGAGTTACAGAAGCTATAGCGGAACAGAGGGTACCTCGGAGGTGACATCGGTACTCTGTCTCGGATGGTTCACAGTGTTCCTCTGCATTGCTATAATGCTACAAGTCAGAGTTCAAAAGTGTTAAAGTTAAAGCAGTGGAAACTTTTCAGACAACGGCACACACGCCCTCAGCATTGTTAGTTCAATCAGGGATATTGTGCTTTCTGATCTCATTTGAATCCATATTTTGATTCTCGTGGGTCACTTTTCCGGCCTCTGGCAACAAGTTGCAATTTATGTTGTCCCAACTTTATTACCCTCTTTCAGTCCTCTCCAGATGGCATTAGTATTGACAGAAGAGCCCAGGCAATTAGCATTATAATTTTAACTTCAGGACTGCAGGAGTTTTATGAAACAAACAGCCCTCTCCACGGGAGCCTGGTAATTTGATTTTGCCTGCGGACAAACTCAAATGCATGCACATCACTAATTTCATTCTGTCATCTGGACAGTAAAATGATTCACTGGGGGACAGCGGGCAGACAGTCACTCTGTGGATGTGTGATACACTCGCAGCAGCAGCAGCAGCTCCTCTCCTTTTCTCTCATTACGCTCCTTTTCTCAAACTAAAAACTAAAGTGTTCTTTCCTGGTATTACTTTGTTTACACATTCTGTTATTTATGTATTTGCTGCTTCAACAGTTTACTTTTTTTTAACAAAAGTCAATGAAACAAATAAAATAAAATAAGACTTATTGCAAAGGTTTTTGAACTTTCCTCAACTGCAAATTTGGTTAAAATCGACCCCCTGTATCAACTCATTAGTGACATATCTACAACTATGCTAGCGGCTCTGTCAGGCTGTACTTAGCCACAGCAGCGTCAGCATGCTAACGACAATGTTAACATGCTGATGTTTAGCAGGATTAATGTAGCAAGTTCACAATCTTAGTTTAGCATAAAGTACAGCTGAAGGTGATGGGAATGTGTGAATTTGGCCACAAACCAAAGTATTTGACAAATTAAAATTTTGATCTGAAGATGGCGCTAAAGTGAGGGGATCACAAAAGTTATTACAGTTCATCCTCTGAGGACCATGAATGTCTGAACCAAATTTCATTGCAATCCATCCAACAGTTTTTGAGATATTTCAGTTTGGTCCAAAGAAGTGGAGCGACCAGGCGGCAGCCTCCTGTTCTGAAAAGTGAAGCCAATGCTGAAGTGCCTTAAACCTGCATTCTTTCAAATAGCCAGCAGGGGGCGACTCCTCTGGTTGCAGAAAGAGGTCTGATTGTATAGAAGTCTGTGAAAATGACCCTACTTCTCACTTGATTTATTACCTCAGTAAACATTGTAAACATGAGTTTATGGTCTCAATCGCTAGTTTCAAGTCTTCTTCAATACAGCATGATGTTCATTTAGTAAATTTTGGTCCCATTTAGAGTCAAATAGACCATAAAGCAGGGGATGCTTTAGTGCGTGGCTACCTTGTGATTGACAGGTCGCTACCACAACGTTGTCTGGTCTGGGAGTTGTCCGTCTTTTCGTCTAACAGCTTTAACCCTTTCACAGTGTGTTTCCAGTTCATCAAAGTTAATTATAACATTTTGGTCGCCTGAAAATGTCTTATTCAGCGTTTGGTTGTACTTAGCTCAACCCTCTCGTGTCACTTCTGGTTGCAAAAAAACAAGATGGTGACGGCCAAAAACCAAAACATTAGCATCTCTAGAGTCAAACCAGCATGTTTAAAAAGAAAAGAACGTGGAGAAGTCTTTGATAAAAATGCTGTATATGACTTCTTAATGGCAGAGAAATATTTGTATCCAAAAGTTCCATTTCCTGATCAGCTCTGCTACTTTGAGTTTACCAGAATAATCAGGGATCACATTTCACAAAGATAGAAATATGTAATATGTTTTGCACTTTAAATGACGTCATGTTTCCCCCAGAAAATAATTTCACTTTTCAGATGACTGGTTGAAATTAATGGTGCATGAATGTCTAAATCGTGATGTCCTCCTGCTCACACTGATACTGTTCATGTCTTTCTCGGTTAAAAATAAAGACCAAAAGAAAAAAGGAAACAGCCTAAACTAGGCTGCCTCGCCCCCTCTCACTAACAAAATGTCCTCCTCTCCCATCTGCCAGAGGTGTTGAGGTGTTAATGTCCTGTCAGTCCTCAGAGGGAGAGGATATGGTCACTCTGGCTGTCAGCCAGGGGCATGAGTGTGTGTGTGTGTTGTGTGAGAGAGAGAGAGTGTGTGTTCATACATTTGTGTCCTTGTTATAGTGTCCATTAATCATGATGTCTCTATGAAGTCTGTTTCTCTGTATGAATCATTTTTTTATGAGTGTTAGAGTGAACATGCCTGTACACTGTGTGTATGTGTGTTTATGTGCTGTGAGTGTGTGTTGCTCAGTGTGTGCATGCTTGTGTACATGCTCTATTTCTACACTATTGAGGACCAATGTTGCCACAAGGACAGGACAATGGAGGAGAAAAAGCAGACATGTTGCACCTCCTTTTCAAGGTTGAAATAGGATTTAAACTGGAGTTTGTTCATTTTAGGGTTAGAATTAGGATTAAGCTGGGTAGAGCGGGTCGTTCTTTAACCACAAGGTTGTCCGTTCGATCCCCGGCTCCTACTGTGTGCATGTTGAGGACACATTGAGCGAGACGATGTCTCCCAAGTGGGTCAGCCCTTTGTTCCCTCAGCATCATCATTGGCCCATGTTAAAATCTGCCCATAACCTTTTGAGATTGACAATATCCAATAACAGACAGTGTGGCTACTTACTCGTCAAGTACTCGTCGCTTTCATTGGTTGGGTTGGTTAGGTTTAGGCATGAGGAGTGAGATTGGTTAGGTTTAGGCATGAGGAGTGAGATTGGTTAGGTTTAGGGAAAGAATATCAGGGTAAGCCAACCAGAGGCAGAGTAGGGCGGGTCATGCCTTTGCCGCGATAGGAAAAACAAATATTGGGCCTGGGCAATGGGCCTTTGGAACAATTGGCGTTTATTGGGGTGATGGAAAAATGGTCTTTCGGTCCAATGGGACATTTTTCTGACTATTGTGGCTTTGGAATAATGGGCTGTCAGAACAATGGCATGGCACCAGTGGAGAACATAGGGTTGCGGGAACATAGACATGCTCTTCAACCCCAAGTTGCACCCCGTGCGCTTCACAGCAGCCCACTGCTCCTAAATGCTGAGGATGGGTTACATGTAGAGGTCAAATTTCATGTATGTACTATATGACAAATGTAATGAACCTTAAGTTTTTTTTTAAGTTTAAGGATTAAGAATATGTTGCAATAAGTCAGTTATTCTTGGTTTAGACTTCTATCCTAGGATTTTGGTTGAAATTAATATTCAGTTTAAGTGAGAGGGTTATATATACAATGAATGTAAGGGTCCCCATTAATACAGAAAAACACGTGTAGCAGTTTGCTTTCTCACCTCCTCCCACCCTCCCTCACCTTGTCGTGTCTCGTCCACTCTCCGGTCCTAACAGGAGCTGGCAGCAGCAGCAGCAGCACAACAGAACAAAAACACAGGAACACCAAATCCTGTCGCAGCACACCGTCACATCTGAGAGCCTGATTAAAATATGTGACTGCAGGGGCAGGAGGGACGGAGGCTCAGAGAGATGGGAGAAACTATTCTTAAAAGATGTTCACAACAAAGCCTTAAATGAAACCTTGAGGATTTAATACATTGGTCAATGTGGAGCAATAAGAGAGAAAAAAGTGTTCAAAGATGACAGCGTTAGCTTCATTAGAGGTGGAAGACGATACAGAGTCACCCAATGCAAACTGAATTGTTTTAAAAACTGGTTTGTGCCCACCTCGATCAAAATTTTAAATATGTTTCTTAAGGCTGTAGGGTTGTGCAATAGCATCATGGTGTTCTTATCTTTATCTGTTATTTATGTTGTTTTTATGCAGATCTTGTACAATATGGTTAAGGTGCAATATATGTTGTTTGTGGTTTACATTGGTATGTGTTTCTCTGTTTACATGTGGATTGTTGTTTGTTTTTAATGTTTTTATTTATTGATGCTGCTGTGGAGTCAGCTGATGGATGTGCAGCACTTGAGTCCAAGACAAATTTCCCCAAGGGGACAATAAAGTGTATCGTATCGTATCGTATCGTATCGTATCATAAACCAAAACAACAGTAACAGTTGTGCTGTTATTGTGAGTACTTGAAACTGCCATGAAGTGCAATCTTGTCTCTTCTGATATATTGAATCATTTGAACTGACATGACCTGATGAACCTATATCAACCATGGCATTTGTGCTAGTTTTTGTAGTCATCTTATACTCACCCTACAAATATTGACTTTCATAAGGATTCCCTAAAATCCATTCTAACAAAGACCACAAACATGACTATTTTCATGTTTTTTTGAAGGGGAAACTAAAAGGCTAAAGCACAGCCTGAAACACTCACGTCTTTCTTCTTGATAACACATCTACAAACATTAAAGACTGACATGATAACTGCAGGGGAACTCAAGCCACAGGTCAATCAGAGGCTGGGACACTCTCACCTTGTCATGCCAAGAGCAACCACAATCACATTTTGTTTATTGTCGCACATCATGAGTGGTTTTAACCTTGTTGAAAAAGTTGGAGGTGTCGCCTTCAGCTCTTTATCTCTTCGTTGCTGCACATTGTGGCTGTTTTTTCCTCTAAAGTGTTCCACTGGGATTAAAAAAGTTATAGCCATTAATAGCATACAGTGCTAACCTTGGTGACAAAAGGAATTTTGTACTAACTGACTGTAATGCTGTATAATACACACTTGATTCGCTTAACTCAAACTGTTGAAGCCTTGTTTCAGCTCTAGTCGGACTTAAAGGAATACGTCACCCCCAAAATTACCATTTGTATATCAATTACCCCGTGTTTCCGTGAATTCTTCAGGCTGTTCTCATACACTGTTCGTACCTATGAAAAGTAATGCATTGTAATTTGTGTATATCCCACAAAAATATCGCACTTTCGCCCAAGAGACCGGCGTTTGTGTCCCGTGTGAAACCAGAAATCAATGTTGATTTATCTGTCACATAATTTACGTACTTAAGTAACGCCACTTCTATAGTTATTTTTAAGCCACACCACGATCTTTCCCTAAACCTAACTAAGTAGTTTTCTTGCCTAAACCTAACCAAGTTGTTTCCTGTGAAAACAGAAGTTTATTTTGAAAAGACTGCATGCATGTAACGAGCGGAAATTGTCACGCGTTTCTCGACATTTGTAGGAAAACGAAAGAAAAAGGAGCAATAACTTTTTCGTAAGATATCATACGAACCATTGTATGAGGAAATCGTTGAATTCTTGAATAAAACTTTTTCTCTCATGCCTTCACGGTGAACGGAAAATGAAAAAACTGAGAAAAGTCTTGATGAATTGAAGTAAATGGGGGCCGCGTTTAACAACAGCAAAACTACATCAAAACATCCGTTTACAAACTCTCACACAACTCGTCAAGTATAATCCAAGTCTCATATATCCAGTTGTATGCTCACTTATTCCCAAACACATGCATCTTCGCCGGAACCTGACTATTTAAAACACTTCAGACTCGTCCGGACAAGTAGCGCGCCTGTGCAAGCGGGAAACTGTCTATACAGAAGTGTTTTAAATTAAAGAGGTAGTGGAATTAGACTTTTGCCATATTAGTAGCAACAATTAGCCAATTTCATGTCTTCATATGAAGTAGTACATTTAGTGGCTTGACAGGATACAATGACCTGCATGACATGTAGCATGATTCAACAGCTCTACATCTCTCTTGAGATATATATGGACACACCACCATGTTGGAAAACTGAACAATAAACAAAAGCCTACTTTAATCACTTTAACCTTGATGGATAAACTAATACTTCCCTTCTCAATACTTTTTCTTTATTAAAACCTCCAACATGCTGTAGCCTAAGTGATGTATCAATTAGCGCAACCACATTAAGTCTAAAGACCTAACTGCTTTCAGAAGTTTATTTCAATGGTGTTCACACTTGAAAGAGATAAAAAGGAAAATGTTAACATTTCACAGCTTTTTGTTCTCTTGTTATTTCTCAGACCTGCAGCCTCCATCATAACCACTGCTTTATTAAGCTGAGTGAAACATCAAGGTCGCGAACCATATAAAGAAAAAGAGCAGAGTGACTCATAACTGAAGTGTTTTTGACTTTTAAAGGTCAGCATTAGCTACCTGTAATCCTTGTTGAATACCAAGTAGTGAGCCAACCTCTGCTCCTCGTCTCTCTCCGGCACCGCCCGACTACTTGCTTTTATTTCATCCTTAAAACATTTACGATGTAAAGTTTCAGAAAGTTGGAACTACCTCTAAAAGAAAAAATCTATTTGTTCTCTGTTCTTGTTAATTTGGGGGTGCTGCGTGACCTTGGAAATGCCAGGTTGGTGGCTCGCTCTCATCGTACACCTGAATGCCAGCTGGTGCCGACACATTTGAGGAATGAAAGGCTGAGGCGTCGCAGGCAGACCTCCGCTTCGTTTATTGAGAGCAGATGGCAAAGACACGACGAGAATTTGTTATCCGCCGCCATTACTGCCTCCGCTCCGTTGTTACCGCTTTAACAAACATTAAAAACCTTGTCGTTGCTTTGTTTTGTTTGTTCTGGCAAGAAGCTGAAATCTTGTGTTGATAGTAGGAAGTTGCCCTTGGATGGGATTGGAAGTATTAGCAGAGAGAGAGAGAAAGTAAAGAGAGGGCTTTGTGATTTTAACACAGTCAGTCACTGGGGACCTACTGTGGGAAACAAGCAGGGACTAATTAGTTGTATGAAAGTCGGTCTCATGTACTTACAACACTTCTCTACAGGCGGCCACTCTGTTAAGTGTGAGTGTGTTTGTTTGTGTGTTAGGGCTGTGCCAGCATTATTATCATTTGTATTATTACCTCTTATTATAATCCATGGTTTTAACTTTTAGCACTTAATAAAACTCTGGTGGAGCTGCTGAACCATTCTGCAGATTTATTTTTCATCTTACAGTTTTCTTTCAATCATCCATTTTTAATGCCACTTTATATTTGCTAAACGCATCAGCTCAGAGGTAGAGTGGGAATGAAATCAGCCCAGGACATTAGACCCACTCAAACCCACCTGGAGACGCACCACCATCCAGGTTCCAGGTGGAACATGACAGGATAAAGCACAGGATTAAACAGAGGAAGCAGATGGGGATGAAACTGCCTCAAATCCAAAGAGCAAGAGATCAGAGTTCAGTTCAAAGGCAGGTTAAAAAGTGGGCTCAATAACAAAATGTCATCACACATAATCAATGTAAGATGGTTATCACTCGATGTAAAATGATTGCAAGATGCGAAATGTGAAAATATCGATGAAAGAAGCTTCAAAATAAGCTCTGACTCATTCTTTGTTACACAGTTAAAAAGGCTGATTTTATGGAGCTGTGTTAAGTGTGTATCAGTGCTGTTGAGGTGTGGTAAAATCACTGATCAATCATCACATAAAGCCACTCTTTCTCATCTATTCAAATAGATGTTGTATCGTCAAAACATACTCCCAAAAACAACCCATCTGAGGTTGAATGCAGCGATTAAAGTCACGATTATAAGGCCTGAAATGCTCTTGAATAAGGCCACTGGAATTTTTTTTGCATTGTAAAAATCAAAGAATTCACCCATAAATCACCAAACCAGATGAAATAGGTCTAAAGCCAGGCTCCTGAGGCTGAGTGAGTCATGTGTGAGCAGATTAGACAGCCGTCCATCACACAGGAAGGAGGGAAAACAGCCTCGGCTTCACTCTTTAAGGCTCCGTCTCAAAGGTCAGAGAGTTTGGTGATGTGATCGCACTGACAGGCCCTCCTTTCCACAAATGATGTCACCCTCCTCCTCCTCCTCTTCCTCCTCTTCTGCTGTCCATCCTCGCTGCATCACAGACTCTGACTCTCTCTAACAGACTGGCTTCAGCTGCCCGCTGGCCTGTGAAGACTCAATCAACTTTATTAATCGCTTTTTTTCTTTCAGTCATGAACTTTCTCTCTAACTTGCTTTAAATCCCATTCTCCTTCTTTCAGCCTTTCTTTATTTTTCTTTCAAGATTTTTTTTTTGGCATTTTCACCTTTATTTGACAGAAGACAGTGTAGTAATGGGGGAGAGCGAGAGAGAGAGAGACAGGGGTATCACATGTAATAAAGGTCCAAAGGCTGGAATTGGACCCGGGATGTTGTGATTATAAGGCACGCATTCTAACAATTCATGCTATATTTCTGAAACATTTTTATTCATGTAAATAAATCATGAACCACGGAGGCCTAGACAATGAAGCCTTTTAGGCTATATCTTGCAGCTCTTAAAGTAATGTTTATAGAATAATTGTAAACTTTAAATAAAACAATTTTGGAACCTGAACTTAACCACTGCATTCGCAGAAATATTTTAATACATTTTTGAAAATGTTATTAATCAAGTAGTGCGGTATTTTCACTCTCTTGCCTTGTCCTTTCCTCATGTGGATACATAGGTCCCCCTTTCAGTACCATGGATAGCGCCACTCAGCCAGGCTTGCTTAATTTATAAACTTCAATGTTTAGAAAATAATCTCAAAATGCAATAGCATAGCATAGTATCTGTCTACTTGTCAGACTAAGAAAACATGCTTTGATGACAGACTTTTGTCTTCTTTTCTCTGCTTTCCTGTGGAGGGGTCAACTGCAGTGTGTCATCCTTCTTTCACCCAAATCTCTGCAAATCTCCGGGCAGAGAAGGAGGCAACCCCTGGTCCAATTACTGAGATGAACAGCAGAAAGTTCAGCGTGGAGACGATCACGACATAGTCTAGATGCCGTGTCATCTCTACACTGACAGTGATTCTGATGTGATTATTGTTTTCACGTTGCAGCACTTTACTTAGATATATTTTTAAAATATTTTTATTTTAGGTATTTTATTTGGTCTATTGATGAAGTAGTATTAATCACTATGTAGGGGGATAAATGTTGTCCCCGAGGCAGGGATATATAGACCAAAGGGGGAAAATGTTGGCGCTCCTCACTTATGTTTTTATTGCTGTTCTGTACATTTTCAGACTATAACCTATATTAAAAAAAGTTATGATCATTTACTGCATTAGGGCACTAAATGATGGGCACACAGCAAGACAGCAGAACATCATATTGAGTGCAATAAAGCATGATGGGCTTTATTTGTGGCACCTTTATTAAAGGTCATTTTATCTATGAAATATATTCGTCAGCAAAGATCTTATTTTTTTTGCACACCAAGTCCATTGTTTTTGTCCCAAATTGTCAAGACATTAAAGAAAAAAAGAAGTTCATAATGTTCATAAATTGTTTCAGTATCTAGGCAAAGACTCAAAGGAGATGAACTCTATATTTATTTATGAATGAACTTTAGTTCTGGAAAGGTTGTGAATATTTTTTCAAAGACAAAATGTTTGCCAGAGACGACAAGCAGCGTAGCCTCGCGTGTGTGTGTCAGCTGTTCAGGATCATCTGGGTCACAGTAAATGGTTTGATTCTTTTTGATGTGTCCTTCCAACATTTTTAATAATATATGAAATGAAGATCCTGGTATTAGAAAGTAGGTCTTGACACATTTTCTCTCAGAGGTGAGAGCATCATCACTGCTAAAGGGCTGCTTTTTGTTTTGTAAAACATATCTGGGCATTTTCTTACAAAAAATGCCGTCATTGAACTTATTGGATTCGGTGTCTAAGGCGTCTTAACGGGTTTCCTCCCTGCCTTAGATAATGAAATGAAAGAGGCTGCCCTCGAGTCACTTGGTTTGTCACTCATGTCACACATGTTGGACACAAAAACAGAAATAATGGTAAAATAAAATGTGCTTCAGCCCTGGAGTCACCACTTATAACCCTTAAAAAGTGTTAATTCATCACCACAGTTTATTTAGAGCCTTTAGTCTCTGATGGTGTTACCCTAATAATGAGAAAAATAACAGTTTCTAATGTTATCAAAGTTCAGCAGATGACTT
>CAKAKR010041681.1:1908-18829 GCA_916700685.1 Adelosebastes latens
ATTTATTTATCTTTGTATTAATTCCCTTATTTATTTACTCTTCTATTTAATTTTCCCTTTTATTTATTTATTTTTTATTTATAATTTTTACATTTATTTATTTATTTTTTATTTATAATTTTTACATTTATTTTTTTATATATAATTTTTAAATGTATTTATTTATTTTTTCATTTATTTTTTTATTTATTTTTGCATTTGTTTTTGACTGATATATTTATTTTTACATTTATTTTTTATTTTTGCATTCATTTTTATTCATTGATTTATTTTTGCATTCATTTGTTTGTTTATTTATTTATTTATGCATGCACAATTTTCCCTTTGCATTTCACCCCTTATTTATTTCCCCAAACGTCTCTCTTCTGCTTTGTTCCAGGGAGTCTTCATCTTCTTCTTCCATGTGATCTTCAACAAAGAGGTGAGGAAAAACCTGAAGAACGTCTTCACGGGAAAGAAGACCGTACCGGATGAATCCAGCACCACGAGGGCCTCTTTGCTCACAGTGAGTGAACTAATATGGCCCCACATGTTGATCTTATCTTAGATTTATTTATTTATTTTTAAGGTATTTTTGGCTTTTTAATATGTCATTTTATGTGTCATTGCATATTTATTGTCACTGTTTGCTGGAATTATCAGAAAAAACAAAGTCATATTTTTTTTTTGTCCTCCCCTTCTTCCATCCTCTCATCCCTGCATCCTCAGCGCTCTCTCAACTGCAACAACACGTACACAGAAGACGGCCCGCTGTACCGCTCGGGCATCGGCGAGTCCACCGTCTCCCTGGACAGCACGCTCAGGTCAGCCAAGAGCCGCAGCAGCTACCTGGCTTACACTCTCAGGTACAACACGCTCACTGACTGCATGGCTGCTTCTACTACACCGCTGCATGACGAGTGTGTCTGTGTCTGTTTGTCCACTTCACTTTCTTTATGTTGTTCTCCTCCCTGCATGTCTGCTGATGCATCAAATGTCTCACACATACTAACACATCCCCAGCCCCCTGACTTATTTTTATATATATAGGCACACACATACTTTACAGATGCACACACACCCTGTCCTTATTATCTGCCTTACCCTAAAGCAAGGATAAGTTAAGTTTCTCTACATTTTGAGGGTATTTCTTTGTTTTCTTTTGCACATGCATGCTGCCACAGAACGGCACCTGCATTGTACAGTAACTCTGCTTGCATGAAAGACCAAGCTGAGATTTGCCAGTGCATGGCGCACAGCTTTGTTGCAAAACCCAACACACACATATACAGGAAAAGACATATCAACTCTTATTGATATGCACCGAGGCAAAAGAACACCTACTGTAAATCACATCCACACTATCCATACATACTGTTACGTTGTGCTATGTCGTATGTATTGACAGATGAAACTGATAACTTTGTTCATTTGAAAGTTTAATGACATGAGGAGTAAAGAAATGTGTAAAATGAGAACAAACTTTCAAAGTACAGAGAAACATTGTGAATACATTTTAATAATTTAATGTTAATGTGATATAGCTTCAAAGCACAGATAACAGTTTAGACAAAGAGTGAACATTTTAACATTCACGAAGGTGGGATTTATTGCAGGGCTGTTGTATTAGTCTGCAGTAGTTTAAATTAGGTACACTGACTCAAAACACATTTTAGCTGATGCAGGTTTAGCTAGAAGTTCCTTTTTTGGAACATGTTTTTTTACTTATAGGGAAATTATCAATGTTGGAGAAGCTAGTTGAACATAGTACAGACACTAAAATATTGTTGTAATGTTGGCTCTTTAGCATACACCATGTAGGCTACTGTGAAGTTTTATAAGTTGTACAATTGTGTGCAGTTGAGTCTAGTATTTGGACTGGTTTTTTTAGGAAATGTATGTGATAAATGAGATTGTATATAGCCAAAAATTACAGCAGATATCTTAGCAGTAGTATTTCCTGCCTAGCTATATCAGCTCTATTGAATTAGGTTGATTTTTAGCATTTTATAGCCTATATTAATCTGCATGCCTTTCTTACTATACTATACTACTATTATACCGTCCAACCAGTTTCAACAAAAACTCAACATTATAACCAGCCATTGCAAGGCTGGTATATATAGCATTCTGTAGCAATTGCTCCAATGCTAGCTATTCACTGCTAGCAATATCTTCTAACAATAATATCGTTGACTATTAGCAATATCTCAGATGTTATACAGTTTTGTTTTATTGTACAACTGCTACATGTTCACAATTTCTATGTTATGCAATTAAGTCTGGCAGTGCTACATATGAAATTGGTTTAATTTATTATGAAATATGGTCCAGCATGTGTGTTCTTTTACTATTTGCAACAGCTTTTAGGGAAATATTTTTTATGAGTGATACTAGACATCCAAGAATGTATTGAGTTGAGTAGATATTTTCTTTACCGTGTGTATATCGACATGCTTTTATTGCTTTCTTACTTGAACATTGTGCGCTTGTGCTCAGCGCTTCTTTAGCATCAGGACAAGTGTATTCCTGTCTGATGAGTCTCTAAAAAAAAGTTGTCATTTTGAGATATGGCTCTTCCAGGATATACTATCATCTCAGGTTGATCTGTGTTTGTGCGTATCACAGACATGTTTTCATCGCCGTGGAGTGGTGTTACATATATCTGGTGTTTTAAAACAGTTTTACAGAATCAAGGTGAGGTGTGACTGTACGCCTCGGCTCGTAAAGCTGTCATCGGGGAAACGCGAGCTGACACCGGGGTCAATGAGAGCGAAAACGCCAGAAGGGGGGGAGCAAGATGGCGTGCTGCCTGTGCGAAAAGGGAAAAGTTGGGGAATAGAAAGAGAGGGGGAGGAGGACAGAGAGAGGAGATGAGGAAGGAGATTTGGGGAAATAAGGGAGATGGGACTGTACCTGTTGAAGTGGGAATGTAATACAGACACACATACTTCTTCCCCGCGGCGGTTGGCACGTCTTCAGCTGCTTCCAGAAGTTTCTCTCTGATCAGCCATCAGACAGGTCAGAGAGTCTCCTGTAGCGTTTTTGCCCTCCAGCCAACATCTCAACCCAACCTGGAATAAACGGCTATAGGTGGAGAGGAGAGAAGGTTATTGCTGTTTAGCAATAAGTCTTTCAAATATCCATAAAGTTTTTTTCTGTTTATGATCAAGCAGCCAGTTTACTGTAACTCAAACCTCCTGTAAGCGCACCTTAACCACAATTTAATACTTGTTTAAGCTTTTGTTGAAGCCAACAACAGAGGCAAATGTTCTGTAATGAGAGATGTCTGGTGTTTCAGCTGTTTAACTTTAATTGTCTCAAACCGCGAGTTTGGGCATGAATTAACTTAAAGCGACACCGTAGTTCCCCTCTCTTCCTCCTCTTAATCTCCACCTCTTCTTTTCCACTCCCGTGTCTCTCTCACTTCCCTGTCCTTCTCTTCCTGTATCTGTCTTTATCTACGTAGGGAGGAGTCTGGTCAGAAGCCCAGTGTCTCTTCAGGTACAGCTAAAGGAATCACAGATCTGGATGGACCTCTGTTCCACAGGAACGGCACCAAGGGAGACGGTGAGTTTTTCATATATTCAGTTGCAGAATGAAGTAAACCCTCTCGATCATTTTGCATGTATATATAAAACTGCGTACCTCTGTGCGTTTAATTAATAGAGGTTCATCTTTCTACCTTCCCTCCTTGTCCCGTCAGACTCTGACTCAGACAGTGAGCTGTCAGTCGACGAACACAGCTCCTCCTACGCCTCCTCGCACTCCTCTGACAGCGAGGATGACGACATCGACGTCAAGCCCAAGTGGAACAACGAGAGGCAGCCCGTTACCAGCACGCCTAAAGGTATAAGGGTGGTCCTATTCAGCCTAAGTACTGTACTTACCGTATAACTGCAATTAATAGCAATTAATGCTTCAATCACTGAACTCAACCGGCGTATATTTGGGACAGGTGTCTATATGGGACGTGCCTTTCATTCCTTTCTCACAAAACTCATGCTCAGCAAAGATGGGAAATCAAATCAAACTGATTATTTAAACCAGTATGAATATTAATTACTAAAATTAGGCTATCGAACAACATATCAATTATGAATCATTCATTTGATCTAGCTCCAAGACAGTTAACAACGCTCGTATTATGGCACCGGCATACCGACACAACACCTCTCTTTATCCTGTTAAAACCCGCCTGCCCGTCAGCGACGAGCCTATATGGCATGCAAAAGACAATATGCACAACTTGGATTCATTTTAATGAAAAAACCTTTTGATTCTTTTGATTGATGAACCGTTACGGACAAAGGGAATATAAATAATAAGTCTTTATATGACCGCTTCAAAGGTAAAAAGTCAGCACTTATTATTCGTCTCTTGTTTACCGCTGTGCCGAATAGAAGTTTAGAAGCTTAATGACATTGACATCTTTATTATTATTATAAATAACTTACAGAAACATTGTGTACCTTCTCTTTCTCTCTCTCTTTCACACACACGAGCGATGCAGCGCTCAGCGTCTCTGTCTCAGTCTTCAATCCAAGACTCAACATTTATTGAAAAAAGATCGATGCAATCATTTCCAAAATTCACAACATGCTTCCACCCAACGTAACACTCTGCTTCAATCCATATTTGTTGGTGTTTAACCTTTCAAAACAACACAAAGGGAGGCACGCACCTGACAGGGCGGTCTAGCAGCAATCAACAACACCATAAATCTGAATGAATTATACTTTGGTGCCCATGGTTTCCATAAAATGAAGTGGACGATTGAATTGTGGAGAATCTAACCGATCTAACGATGTGTAACATGTCCATATTGACAAAAGTTACCCGGCGATTAATTGAGACCTGCGTTTATTTGTCAAAACGTGTCGCCACACCCGCGAGTAAAAGGGACTCGGCGTCTAATTCGGGCTCGACTTTTAGTTGAAGTTTAACGGTGAGTACAAATTTAAAGCACTTGTACTTAAGTTTTTCCATTACATACTACTTTATACTTCTACTTCACACAGGAAAATACTGTTCTTTTCACACCACTAAGCTATATTTACTTTTCAGATACATTTAATGTACAAAATATGTGATGAACTTGTAAAATATGATGTATTGTTTGTTCCCATATAACG
The DNA here is from genome assembly GCA_916700685.1 of Adelosebastes latens. Taxonomy (NCBI): domain Eukaryota; kingdom Metazoa; phylum Chordata; class Actinopteri; order Perciformes; family Sebastidae; genus Adelosebastes; species Adelosebastes latens. The sequence continues at coordinate 7,023 of CAKAKR010041681.1, forward strand.
TAGTTTAAATTTCCTGCTGCTTTCAATATGTCAGCTTTTCCTTCTCTAGTGGATGCAGTATCCAATCACGTGAAGCCTTACTGGCCAACGGAAGCCACCACCGCCAGTGACAGCGAGGAGCCCGGTGGGGCAGACAGGCTGAGGGTGGAGACCAAGGTGAACGTGGAGTTGCATCCGGAAAATAAGCTCAACCACATCGGTGAAAGAGAGAGGGAGACTCCGCCGGAGAGAGACAAACAAACGCCTGGTAGTGCTAGAGACACAGCTCTAGCTAGCCAATCCCACAACAACAGCAACCACCAACCGGAGGCGAGAAAAGGTAAGAGAGGAAAAGAGAGGAATGAAACTGAATGAATTGATTGATCTGACTTGCATCGGAATGACCTCTTTGTCCGTCTCAGGCATCTTAAAGAATAAGATCAGCTACCCTCCTCCGCTGACCGACAAGAACATGAAGAACCGTCTGAGGGAGAAGCTGAGCGACTACAACCACCCCACCATCACCTCCCCTCCGCCAAACAACAACAACACCTCCTCCTCCCCGCCTCTCTCCTCCGTCAACATCATGACCCCTTCGTCACGACCGCCCTCGCTGGCCTCCAACGACGGAGGTCGCCCCGGCAACCACGAAACCAGCTCCCTCCTCAAGCCCCCCGTCGCACCGCGTCCGCAGGTTCCTGCCGGGGCACCGCCAGCGGGCATCTACCGGGAGACCAACGGAGGAGTGGCGATGCACTTGAAGTCAGGGACGGTCAACGGAGGCAACGAGTCTGATTCAGAGTAAGTAGGTCTTAGTAAGTAGTGTTGTAGTGTTGGCATGTAGCAATGACCTTTTTCTGTTTTTGCATCGTTCTTTGTGCTCATAAAAAACAATGATTAAAGGGTGGGTCCATTATTGTTATTTTTCTTTTAGGTTTTTATATCCTTCTGTAGTTTTCCAGTGATGTTCCTCATATAATCAAATTCAAACATTCAAACAATAGTCACACAATAACCCAAACAAACTAACCGATCGATGTAGCGCTAGACCAGCAACTCATGTGTTCTGCGAGGTAAATTACTGTTTTTGTGAATGGATTCTGGTCTGGTGGCTATGAACACAGTGATATAACGGCTTCAGATCCCCGTTGGAAAGGGCTGTCTGACGGCAAAGTAAAGCTGTGAAAATATTCTAAATATAGCGTACGCTTAGACTTTTACTATACATAAAGTATGTACCCTGTTTACCTCACCGCCACTGAAGCTGTTATATCGCTCTCTTCAAAGCCACCAGACTCCATTCACAAAAGCAGTAATTTTAACTCACATAACGCGGGAGTATACCCGCACATACAACCCCACTCAAAAAAAAAAAAAACTAACCCTTTCAGTTATTTACAAATTTAGCACAGCTAACTTTGACTCAGCTAGCAGTAGTGTTCACATTAAATATAACCTTATTGATTAGCTTTGATTACCTTACTTTGGTAACCTACGTCACTGCTTTTTGCAGCGGCTGAGTGAACGTTTCCATTTGAAAAAAAACAGAACAGAACGCAGATGGACCCACCCTTTAAGTTAAATTCGTAGAAGTGAGTCATTTGAATCGGTTTAAAAATGATTCAAGATCAAGTTGATAGTGATTTAAAGAGTTTGAAAAAAAAAATATGTATAGGTTGACCATTACATCAACTGAAGGAATAATGCATGTATCATAACAGGATCCATAGTTGAAGGAATAGTTTGACATTCTGGGAAATAGGCTTATTTGCTTTCTTGCTGAGAATTAGACGAGAAGATTGATACCATACTCAGACATGAGAGTGGTATCGATCTTTTCATCTACCTCTCGCCAAGAAAGCAAATAATCATATCTCCCAAAATGTCAAACTATTCCTTCAACCATAGCATGAATAATATGACCATCCTGCTTGAGTGCTGCATGATGGCTTCCTGCATCCCTGCATTCATTTTCACATCGCATGTTCTTCCTTTCTTTCTCCTTGCACCCGTCTTCCCTGCATCCCCCCTCCACCGTTAACAGTGGCAGTAACGAGACTTCGATCTGACCTGTTAGGAAAACCCAGACCAGCCTGCCCTTGTGAGAGGAGGAGCGAAGAACCTGCTGGGGGTTGGAGAGGAAAGGAGGAGAGCCAAGAGGATGGGAATAAAAGAAAAGAAGAAAAGTGCTGCAGATTGGGTTGAAGGGGGGGAAATGTTCCTCGTGCCTGATCCGTCCATCCATCCCTCCTCTCATGTTCCCTCTCTCTGGAGAGCAGTATTAATGCAGACGTTAAGACGTTGCCCGAGACGAGAAAATAAGCAGAAAAGATGTGAGAAATAATAAAGGGAATGCTGGGCTGTACCACGAGAGGATGCAATGGAGCCACGTGTGCCAAAACCACTGTAGGAAATGATGGGGACGCAGAAGAAGAAGAAGACGCCCCAAAAACGGTGTTCCTCCATGGTCGCCCTATCAACGGGTGAAGTTAGGAAAGCTGGAAAAGGCAGATGAATAATCACCGTGCATGAACCCAGACTCAAAATACATGCTGGTACATTTGTAGTCCAAAAGGATTTCAAGGACTACAAGTCCTTTTAAAATGTCAGACACAACCTGTTCTCACTGACTATTGGACACTCTGATATGGGACAGCGCTATCACACACACACACACACACACACCAAGTGCTCTTTTTTTTGTTTGTTTTTTACTCAAAGAAAGGCTTCCCCGGCCTCTCAATGCAGTGCATTTAGAGTGTAATTAACATGTAGATATTGTTAAAGGTGAAGAAGAAATCTATTTTGTATTTCAGCCGTAGTGAGGACAAGTTTTCTAAACTAAAAAATCATCTGCTCTGCGTTAAGTTGGGAAAGCTTCCCAATGGTGCAAATCACTATAGATATGCTGGTTTAATGGACTGAGAACAATCCTGAATTGAGGCCTTACATAATCAAACACATACTGTATTAGCCTGTAGTGGGCTTTCCGGTGATGTACCACACTCTCTGGCAGCATATTCTGCTATAAAGACACACATCTAGTGACCTAGACACACATCTAGTGACCTAGAATGACCCGAGTGCATGCACACACAGAACAGTAAGCCTAAATGAACATTAATTATGTGGAATAATGTTGAAAACTCCAGTTTTCCAGTTCGAGCACTATGAACCTGAAGCCTTCTTTTCCAGTGTCCATCCTGCCTGTTTGTCCAATTGCAACACACTCCTGGTTACCAAAGTCATGAACTACAGTAAATGTGCACATTAGAGTTGGAGTCAGTTTCACTTTTAACTCACTTTTATTCCAAAATAGGTGAAAAAAAAGACATTTTTTTCGTCTTTGGTGGCATAAAAATACAGCACAGGAGTAGTTAATCTTCAAATCTATGCTTTTCAAGCACTCAAGTGTAGACATAAACAAAGCCTTCAGTGTGAATAAAAAGAGTTTAAAGTGGAAATGATGCCAACTCTAATGCATTTGACAGCTAACTTAAAGTCTTGTTTACCACTCACTGAATGCCTTTGTACCAATACGTACAACCCCAGTGTTTTCTTGTCCTCCTTGTAATCAATGCTGTTGATAAATGTCATTTTTTTTTATTGATCCGAGACACTGGAAAATGTTTTGTAACATAATGTATATTTATTTTTTATGGTTTCAAGACACTGGAAAGAAAAGATGATTGTGACTGTAAAATTAAAAGACATGATGAATTTTTAACAGCCTGTTACACGTCTGTTGCCCGGAAGGAAGCGCGGCTCGTCGAAACATGTACTCCTCGCTCGAGGAACATCGACTGTTCTGGATCCAACGAGTGATGAGTAACGGAAAGTGTTACTCACTTATTTCACATTTTCATTTGTAGGTGGTGTAGGTGTATATTTACATGTTAAAGTAGTCCTGTTTTCATATCAGGGAAAGAATAATATTGTGGATGAGAAAGACGGATGGAGGGACAGATGGTTTGGAATGAATCCAACAGAGATTTCAAACAGGTGCACCTTTAAGTACTGCGCATGCCATGCAGATGTTGTCCATACAAGGTAATGTATGAGGAGAGCAGTCTTACTGTCTTAATCTGTCCTGTCCTCAGTGATCAGAGCCCCGCTGACTATCAGTGAGCAGTACAAGTCTGTTTACTGTGGGTATGTGAGAGGAAGTATAGCCGAGGCTGACCGCTCTACTGTGGAGTTGAACCTCAAACACAAGAAGCATGTGTGTGTGTGTGTGTGTATCAGAGTGGGTGGGAGGCTGGTTAGAGGTACAGTACGGCTGTATCTGTCTGAGTGTTAATCCTCATAGAACAATGGTGGCAGGCGGTCTTAATAAATCCCCTCACTTTGATCCAAACCTGTGCAGGGCACACACATGCACACATGCACACACACACACACCATCGTTCCAGAGTAACTATATTTTTATACATCAGTTTCAGTTGAGCAAGGGACTCAACTAATTTTCTTTTTTCGTTTAATTTCATTATCATTTCTTTCACAAATAAGTATCGTAGTATCGTAGCAAGCACTTTTCACAAACTGTCAAAACACTGCTTTAATGTTGCATAAAAAATCTTGAATTATCATTTGAGGAACCGAAATTTGCTTAAAGAGGACCTATTATGCTTATTTTCTGGGGCATACTTGCATTTGATGTTTATACAAGAACATGTTACATGCTTTAATGTTTGCACTTTTTTACATACTGTACTGCAGCTCCTCTTTTCACCCTCTGTCTAAAACGCTCTGTTTGAGCTCCTGCCAGACCTTTAACATGCACAAAAAAACTATATAACACACTAAAGGAAAGGGAAAAAGCACTAAAGCATAATAGGTCCTCTTTAAACAAATTTTCGGAATGACGTTGCTTATTAAATATATACAATTTCTACATTGTACCCACCAAATCTTCCTTAAACTTGCCACTGAAGATGCTTTGTTGTTCACTGCAAAGCCCTGTACTGAACCTTTTACCCACATTATTTACATTTTTCCACAGCTTTAAGAACCGACACTTTGCTCTGGCATTCCCAAGGTAAGCCGGCTATACGCAGGCCTTCACTTTAATGTTTTTTCTGTAGGAATTTGTCTTCAGCCATGTGTACCAGATTAGTGGAGATGCACTTAGGTGGCGGTGGATCAAAGAGCTGCGGAGAGGTAAAAGGCTGCTGAGGTCACCATGAATGCTCTTTTTGCTTAAACTGGACGGGGGATGTAAGTGAATTACATCACTGCAAGGCGTTGAATCCCTCTCTTGTCTCTCCATGTCTTAGTATAGATAAGATAGGTGTACTCATGTACATATCACACAAACATGTACACATCCAGCCTGCTGCCACCGGGTATTGCCAAGGTGAATTATTGTGAGCATGCAGAGTGAAAGGTTAGATGGGAGGGTCAGGTTTCACAAACCTATTGGGCGGTTGGTTGTTATGGCAACTCACGCCAGTCCGTCTCAGGTGACAGAAGGTACAAAGATGAAGTAAAGAGTTGGAACGGAGGTAGCATGTGACAATATGACTGGTGGTGGGTTTAGACGTCATGTTCATGATGCATGTGACACTGTCTGCGTTCCATATTTTCTCTATTACATTACATTAACTTCCTTACTGTCAAAACAGGTACCATTCTGTCAGGTTGTCTATATTTCACTTTGGAATAAAAAACCTTGGACTTGAAACTTGAGGAGTACGAGTAAAGAGTGTCGTGGGTTTATCAGAGTGACCCTCTGCCCTCCTGTTTATCTCTGTTCCATGATCACAGACAGGCTAACTAAATAATTCAGACTCATGAGAGCCACAGTTTGGCATCCTAAAGAAACTGCTGTGCTGAACGAGATCAGGCCGGAGGATGACTGGTACGATTGTGCCATCTACTGGTGAAGAATACAAAGTCGCATGTACACCTATACTGTTGAGTGTGTTCTTCTCTGTACTTGTGAGGACAGGAATTGAAAGCACCGAAGGATTAGAGAAATATCTTAAAGTGAGATTATGTAACTTTTGAAGAGAAAGAGGACTACATTGTTCCTTTAACAAAAGAGAAGTTGAATTCATAAGCAGTAACATGCACCAATGTTTAAAGCTGAAGTAGGCGAGATTGGAGCAAATATGATTAAAAAAAGTTATTTTTATAAAACGCTATACCGTGAAAGTAGTTCATGAAACAGGTAACCTGAAAAAAATCATGTCCCTCTGTGTCCTCCTGGTGCTTCCGTGTAGTTTGTGTTGGAGTCTGAGTCTGAACAGCGTAGCCACACGCGAACGCGCATGGGACACCGACCCGGATTGATTTATACGTGTAAGAAGTTACAAACAGTCCCTTTAAAGTATTGTATTAGAGCTGTAACGAGTGGTCGATAAATCAGTTGATCGACAGAAAAATAAAATGCAACTTTTTTGATAATCGATTAATCGTGTAAGTAATTTGTTCAAGTAAAAATTCCAAATATTACTCAGTTCTTTCCTCTTAAATATGACATTTGCTCATTTTCTTTGTCTTATTTGATAGAAAACTGAATACTTTGGGGAGTGTTGGTTGGATAAAACAAACAATTTGTTGATAAAAAATAAAAATGTTCTGAGCTTTTTTTTTTTTTTTTTACCTTTTTCTGGCATCAAACGATTAATCTAAACAATAATCAGCAGATTAATTTAAAATGAAAATAATCATTAGTTGCAGCTTTACTGTGTTTATTACATTAATTCAGATTTTTCTTCGAATGAAACGTTGTTTTAAATCCACAGAGGAGTTAGACAAACTTGTTTTTATTGAAAACTAAGCCTTTGTTGAACGTAGAGCTGGTTTTAGTGGTTTTGTGTCTCTGTGTGTTTCTGCAGGGTGAACATGAATGGGCCTCTTCACGTCTCTCGTCTTCATCACTTTGCTCGTCTCACTTTCGCTCCACAGTGGCTGTAAGAAACAGATTTTTCTATTTCCTGTCCTCTGTTTCTATAAGGAAGAGTTTCATATAACAAACCTGTTTTATTATCAGAGTTTATAAGCTGCATTTGGAAACAACTCTACTGCAGATTGTTCACTTTACTAACATTACTGAACAGATCTAAAGACACACAACAGTAGTATTTACTATATTAATATAAGTAACACAACAAGTACTTGTACATCTTTGTTCAGGGTCAAGCAGACTGCAGTACTGACCATCACTACACGGGGGCGCTCTTGACTGACTACAATTTCCACTTCTACTGAAGCTGCACTGACTTATAGAGGCACATTTTATTTATTTTTTTTACATTTTTTTAATTGGAAGAACATTGCAAGACATATGAATTACAGAGCAAATAAGTAGTCTTCTATTTTTCATCCATTTTTCCCTCCCACCACCGACAATGGAAGGAAATAACCAATATAACACTAATAGTTATTAAGACTTAAGGCAGCAATGACACCAAAATTAGAAACATACTAGGCACATGAAATAATAAAAAACATACAATATTCACATATACACAAAAAAAACCATAAATAAAATAAAATTAAAATAAATAAAGTAGTAAAAAATAAAAATAATAATAGAGATTAAAAAAATATAACGCCAATATAGACGCACATTTAAAGAGAAAAAACAACTAAATATTTATATATTAAATATTTGCTTTTCTAACACAGATATGTCAATCAGAGAAATTGAAGCAGACTGTCGTCACTTCTGCTTTTATGTTTTTTTTAAAGCTATAAATGCATTTTTGTTGTGATATAAGTCACTTTGCCGTAAGGTCTACGGTGGAAGTTGTTCATATCAGATGCACAATATCTCCTTTTATGTTCTATTTACTGTCTTTTTGGCTTTAGTGAGAAAGTGTTCAGCTTGTAGGAACGCAGACCAACAGAAGAACAACACAACAGAGATTAATCTAGATAATATTTATATAATTCACTTCATTAACATAATGCTAATTATTTTTATGTTTCTAGCTTTTCTCAAATCTTTTATTTTTTTTGTGATATACTGGAGAATTTCGCCTTATTTCGGCCTGTAAAAACTGAAATATTAGTACAGTATACGGTAGACCTATACAACCTGTGACGATGTTTGAAAAATGACTAATATTAAGTCGTTTATAAATATAAAGTTTATTTACTGTATAAGCGCTGATCTCATTCTGATGGAACAGGATGTGGAAGAAATTTTGGGGATTATTTTCAAAACCTGTCCTTCTAAAAAAGACGTTCTTCTAAGTTCAGGATTTGAAAGAAATGTACTTTAGTCGCAAAGCAGTAATTACAAGATGTTAGAATAGAATAAAAAGCTTTATTGTCATCGTATTAAATACAACGAGATTCACAGTTGCCACTTCTGGTCAGTGCTTTAAAACAAATACTTGACAAGACTAAAGTAGGCAGATAAAACATATAACAGGTAAAACACACACAGTTATAAAGCAAATAAAACAGGTAAAGTAGATGTTATAAATAAATATAAACAGAGGTATTACACTAGAGGAATAAAATATAAAATAGATGTAATGTAAACAGAGGTAATTGCACTTGTAAAATAGGTAGGGTAGATGTAATAAATAAAATGTAAACAAAGGTAGTTGCACTTGAGGTGTATATTGCATCAAAGGATATATTGCACAGACAAATGTATTTCACATTCAGTGTATTAATATTGCAGATTTATTGTTGTTTAGTGTCCGTATGGCCCAGGGAAAGAAACTGTTTGCGAGTCTGGAGGTGCGGGCTTTCATTGACCTGTCAAACAGGTGATGAGCTGGGTGGGAGGAGTCCCTGAGAATAGTTGTGGACCTACTGAGGCAGCGGGAGCTGGAGATCTCTTCCAGGGAGGGCAGAGGGCAGCCAATAATCCTCTGGGTCTATGACCCTCTGCAGAGCCCTCCTGTCTGGAGGTGTCATGTTAACGTTACTTATTAAAATAAATAGTTGTAGTCATATCTGAGTGTGAAACTGAGCTGAACATAACGTGACTGAATCCTGACTGCTCTGCTTTATGTGAAATTAAAACTAATAAACAATGAGGTCTGTTTAAAAGTCTCACTGCATTACTTAGACATTTAAAATGTTGACATTTCGACAGTGAGGACCAGAGGGTTCAACCTGTCGTTAGTTAACCTTATGGAGACTTTCACTGACTAAATCCACCCACTCAGTGGTAGAGAAAGTATTCAGATCCTTTACTGAAGTAAACATACTAATACTACACTGTAAAAATACTCTGTGACAGGTAAAAGTCCTGCATTGAAAAGGTTACTTAAAGGTCCCATATTGTGCTCATTTTCAGGTTCATACTTGTATTTTGGGTTTCTACTAGAACATGTTTACATGCTTTAATGTTAAAAAAAAACTTTATTTTTCTCATACTGTCTGCCTGAATATGCCTGTATTTATTCTCTGTCTGAAACGCTCCGTTTTAGTGTATTTCAACGGAATTGTGTTGCTAGGCAACAGCTTGGATCCATGTTCACTTCCTGTCAGCTGATGTTATTTACATACACTGCAACCGAAAATAAACTGGGACACATTTATAATGTTTACGTTTAAAACTGTGAAATGGTCTATATATTGTATATTTGTGACATCACAAATGGACAGAAATCCTGACGGCTTGTTTCAAATGCGCAGTTTCTGAATACGGGCTGTGAGTGTTTCTCCGTATATTTAGCGTTTTGATACTTTCACAGTATTTATATCGCACTTAAACCTGCTTTATAATATAAAAGACATGAAAATCTCACTTTTTACAATATGGGACCTTTAAGTAAAAATGTAAGTACAGCAGTACATCTACTTATGAAGGTCATATAGAGACATTATTCAGAGTTTCTTGTAGTAACTTTAACTGCTAATCACTGATTACAGTAGTTGTATGTTGACGTAATTTTTAGGAGACTGTTGGTTTTCTTAACATGTGAACTCCCTCAGCTGTACACACACACTGATGACTAATTCAGGTGGAGGAGGTGCAGCAGCAGAAACACCAAACTAATTAGGTGACAAACGTCTCAGCTGCAGAGAGGAAGCTAAAGTTGCAGAGATGGACGTCCAGCTCACTGTGAGTATCTGTTTTTATATATTCACTCTATAGGAACCTGTCTGATACTCAACTTTATGTGTTTGTTCACTGATCAGTTTTCTCTGACGATATGAGATGTTTTCTCTTAAGAAAATCATTTGTATGCACATAAACTTAATTTCATAATGCAGGACTTATATTCTGAAAGAAAACTAAAGAATTGACGTCAATTTTCACTCTTCACAGATTGTTTGAATTTAATAAATCTTGAAAAGTTCTCTGCAGAAGAAAGCAAGAAGATTTTCTTTGCAGTTATATTGATTATAAGTTATGCAGATTATATCTCATACAAGATGCTTTTAATTAACATTATTAACATCATTTTTTAAAGGGCTGTACCATTTAAGTTATGTTTAATTTCCCATGTTTTATTCTATTAACAATAACGTCTGGTCTATTTTCCATTCATGTTCATATCTTCACAACTACTTGCCAGATTTCCACGATATTTTATGTATATGTTTATTTATTTACCCAGAATCCCCATTAGTTACTACCACTGTAGAAACTTCTCTTCTTGGGGTCCGTACAAAAACACTACATCACAATGTAAAGAAAAATATGTAATTAAAATCCAAAGCAAAAAAAGGGAACAAAAAACAATAGAAAAACAAACAAACTTCAACCCAAACAAATTAATTAATTCATTGGTTAGTTTATTTTTTTATGTATTTATCTATTTCAGTGCATATGTATTTATTTTTAAATGAACCTGCAGATTTATTTTGATAATTGAGGCTTTTAATTAATAAATGTATTTATTATTTATTTTAATGTTTGCTTTAGTCCTCCATAGTTTATGGATCTCTCTCCAAACTAAACAAAAACCAGGTGTAACGTTCCTGAGCTGATACAGGTAACTAATCTCTACTCAGCTGTCAGTGTGTGTGTGTGTGTGTGTGTGTGTGTGTGTGTGTGTGTGTGTGTGTGTGTGTGTAGCGGTGTCGTCTGTCAGCTCGGAGACTGATGGACAGATGTCTCTTGTCACCACGGAAACTGTCGTCCTGGGAAACTGTCTCTTTCAGGCTTCAGTCTGTCCTCTGAGAACATGTAATTAACTGATACTCTATATCCTCTGTGTGTGTATGTGTGTGTGTGTGTGTGTGTGTGTGTGTGTGTGTGTGTGTGTGTGCGTGTTGCAGGTTGGGGTGGGAGCTCGTCATCTCTCTCAGATTCAGGAGGAGTCGGACAGCAGAGAGCACAGGTAACATTTAATTATCCACTCAGGACATCGAGGTACTTGTACTTTACTTGAGTAGTTACATAATATACTACTTTATACTTCTACTCCACTACAACCCAGAGGTAAATATTGTACTTTTTACTCCACTACATATTTGACAGCTTTAGTTGCTTTACAGATTCAGATTATTAACACAAAATATGTATTATTATAGATTAGACTACCATACAAGTCATTAAAACTAGCTCCATCTTTACCAGCTGCAACTTTAAAGTGATGAACACATTAATGCATCAATAATTATAATATAATATATATTATTCTGCATAATGAGTATTTTTGGTCCTTTTTTTTTATGCTAATACTTTTGTACTTTTAAGTAAATTATTGAATGCAGGACTCTAACTTGCAACAGAGTATTTCTAGACTGTAGTATTACTACTTTTACCAAAGTAAAATATCTGACTACTTCTTCCTCTTTCATCCTCTAGTGCACACAAAGTACAAATATATGAACATTGTTGTACGTATACTCCCGCGTTCTGCGAGGTAAAATTACTGTTTTTGTGAATGGAGTCTGGTGGC
>CAKAKR010041688.1:0-20459 GCA_916700685.1 Adelosebastes latens
GACAGCAGCCGTCACCTTGCACCCCGGAGAGTCTATCTAAATGCACGTCTGACAGGAGCATGAGGAAGCAGCCACATTAGGCCCAATGACTCACAGCCAGCTGTGTTAGCATAGCATACCCATCTCTACCTCATCTAGCGTCACAGGGCACCGGCAATTACCATCCCTCTTCCTGTGGCAATGACTGGAGGGGGCATGAATATCTCTCTCCTTCTCAGCTCAGCGGCTGACAGAAGTTGTGAGCGAATACTCCCTCCTAGGTACATTGTCTCTTGATGTATCCTGCTATATTAAGGCCAAATGACTCATTTGTCACTGAGATCATTTAAAGAAGAAGTTGTCCTTCAGTGACTCGGGCATTGTTGTGCCCGCAGGGATCGTGTTTCGCCGGAGTGGAGTGGTACGTGTGACAGAAATGTTCAGTTTTATATGCAGGTTCAGGGCATGGATGTGAAGCATTTACTGTGTTTTACTCTAAGTGATCTTTAGGGATTAATGCACCGACACCTCCATTTACCAAAATGTTGCAGACTTTTAGGGGCCTGCCACCAGATTTTAATGAAATCTACAGGTTGTAAATGAGGAGAAAAGTCTAGAATAGTTTCTCATACTGAAGCATTGCAAGAAAAACTGTAGTAATTCACTCTTAAAGAGGACCTATTATGCTTATTTTCAGGTGCATACTTTTATTTTGGGGTTTCTGGTAGAACATGTTTACTAGGCGTGGGGAAAAAAATCGATTCACCTATGTATTGCAATTGCAATATTGCTTAATTTGAGTCTATGCAGAGGTAGAAGAAAGTTACTACTTTTATTGTTGTAGTCTGAGTAACGTGACGTCATATCCGTTCTGTATCCGTCAACCAAAACAAACCGCAGCGATCCCAAACGAGAAAGCAGAAAACGGCAGGTCTGCGTAGATACGACCTGCACCCTCACATTTTAAATCCAACGTGGTAAACACTACACATACAGTAAAGTATGGAAACACTTTGGGTTTCACACATTGCCATGAAAAGCAGAGCTAGACATCACAGCTAAAGCTACATGCTAACTCTGTCATGGACAGGAAACGTTATCGTATTGCGGTAACGTGTGGTCAAGGCAGCCGCCACTCTCATCTCCGTGGTCAAATCGGCCGACGCTACGACTGTAGAGCACCCATATACTGACATTTATGTTAAATACATTCAAACGGCCTTGATGGAGCTGACCATGGATGTATAAAGAGAACGGAGCTGACAGGGAGAGCTAACGACGGACTTGGCGAAGTTAGCGGAAGTATACACGTGCGACTACATCCGGTTTTCAAAATAAGGTGTTAAAAAAGGGAACTGTATATACAAAATACATATATAGAAATAAGATTGATTGGATTATATTCACCAGAAGTATAAAACATTACATGTCCCTTATAAATTAAAAAGAAAATACCACTAATTTGTGAGGGGAATGTCTTTATTCTTTGATTTTTGGGTTTCTGGAAAAAAGTTGTCCTGACAATGACTGATATATTTGACTTCAGGACATCTCTGACTGCATACATGCTGAAAATCAAACATTTTTACTGTTTAATTTAGATATTCTCTAATGTAAAAGTCCCTAGAAGTGTATGATTTAACTTTTTCCCATGGTCTAGTGTTAAAAAAGTTAACAAAAATCGCAATAAGTCACAATATCGAATTGCAATACTTGTAGAATCAATACTTAAAAATCGCAATACATATCGAATCGGCACCCAAGTATCATGATAGAATCGGACGCCGCTCCATCTCCACTCAAACTAGCTTTGTTTGAGCTTACACTACTACTTATGCAAATGTATTACTTAGTGACATCACCACGTTACGGAAGAAAAGGCGGGACTTCAAGCAAGGCGTTTCGGGCAGTTCAGGAGCAATGTTTCTCCCTCTGGCCTGGACTTTGGGCTTTGTAACTTTGCAGACCTTTTTCATGCACAAAAACGATATAACACACTAAAGGACAGGGAAAAAGCACAAAAGCATAATAGGTCCCCTTTAAAAACATTACAGTATGTGTGTGTGCATGCAACCTTTGCGCACATATAGCTACAGTATGTGTTTGTGTGTGAGTGTGTATTCATGGGAGGTGAGATAATTATAAGCGAGGAAGACGGAAAAAGAACAGAAAATATCTTCAGAGAGACGTGTGTATAAAGGTGGACCTCAGCTTGTGTTTGAAGTGTGAGATTTCTTTATTTATTTCAGTTCAAACTGAAAGTACAAGAAACCCAAAGTGTTACAGATAAAAGGGTAAAACTCTCCAACGTGGTCATCATTGTAAAACAAAACAAAAGCAAACAAGACGGCACATTACGAGGCAAAAACACAAACAGTATAACATAATACAGACATCCGGAAAATACATGACAGAAATTTAATTAATACTAAAATATATTAAAGCCTGCCCGGGTTTCTGCAAATGATTTGTGACCTGCCTTCTAAACACACTCGCGAAGCTTAATGGCGTAATGCAAATGAATGAATAAATGAATGAATAAAAAATGTAGTATCTCCGCTAAAAACATAAAAGCCTGTCTGCAATTTTTCACACAAATATTTTTGGATCTCTAAATAGGATTGTGAATTCCCTCTACCTAATAGCTAATGGGGGACTGTTTTACTATAGTAAACTCTGGCTGTTGAGAGAGATGTAACACTTTTATTAAACAGCCAGATACTCGCTCCTCATTTGTGCTGTAATATATTGAAGAAGCACTGAGAGAAATGAAAGAAAGAGATAAAACATTGGCGTATTTGTGGTTTTATGTGTGAATTTAAAGAAATAAGGTCAGGACCGGATTTACCCATCTGGGGGCCTGGGGCCAAAATGAGCTTGTAGACCATTTTAACATAATTTTATGCATCCTTTTTGCCCTTTAAAGGGATAGTTAGGATTTTTTTTAAGTGGGGTTGTATCATCCCTAGTTAGTGTTTTACCTACAGTAGATGACGGTCGGCACCCAGTTTGGAGAACCAGACAGGAGTACCAGCACAGGAGCAAAGCAATGTACTGCTGTGGACGGGGGCAGCAGCAAAACACATTTTAGCCACCTAAAAGAAAGGCTAACCAAAAAAAAAAAAAAATCAATATCAGCTTAAGTGTACTCTATATTTAGAATATTTTCACAGTTTTACCTTGACGTCAGACAGCCCTTTCCGATGGGGAACTGAAGCCGTTATCTATGCTCTCTTCAAAGCCACCAAACTCCTTTGACAAAATAGTAATTTTACCTCGCAGAACACAGGAGTTGCTGGTCTACCGCTGCCTCAATCGTTTAGTTTGTTTGTGTTATTCTGTGATTATAGTGAATCTAAACTAACCCTTTAAAACACCAAAGTCACACAATAACACAAACAAACAGGTCAATTGAAGCAGCAGTAAACCAGCAACTCTCGTGTTCTGCGAGGTAAAATTACTGTTTTTGTCTATGGAGTCTGGTTGCTTTGAAGAGAGTATAGATAACGGCTTCAGTTCCTCATCAGAAAGGGCTGTCTTACGGCAAGGTAAGGCAATGAAAATATTCTAAATATAGCGTACACTTACACTGATATTGCAGTTGTGAACACAGTAATCGTACTCTACGCAGGGTTATGGGCTGCCTGTGCGGGCATTTAAACGACAGGTTAACATGAGTGGGAGAAGACTGACCTGGACTTCTTCAGAAGTCCGATATTTCCTTGAAATCTGGGCCGAAGAGAACATACAGAATATGCTAAATAAAGTCCACAAATAGTGACGTTTATAAAGTCATTCAAGATAAACTAGAGAAGGAATTTGTGCGCACAGTAGAGGAGTACTGAGTCAATGTGAAAACACTTCGACAGCAATATATCAAAGTCTGTGATTCTCTGCATAGAAGTGGCAGCTCTCGACACGAAAAAGATGAATTTACTCCTTCGTACGCGCCCCTCAGCAAATTATTTTTTTTATTTGGTCTGCTTTAATTTGTGCATTGTGAAACCGAACCAGACTAAATAGAAAAAACCCCCAAAAGTATCAATTTAACTCTGATTCGGACTAAACAGACTATGGCATGTGAAAGCACCCTTACACCCCTTCCTTATGGGACGCTATGAAAATACTTGATTGTGAAAGAAAATTCCAATATCGTTCTCACTTCTGTCCTTTCTTGCTATCCTCATTTACTCCATTATTTCCCTCAACCCGTTCACATCTTGTCACTTTTGACTCCCTCACACTTCCCCTTCTGTGTCTCCCTTTCATCTTTTGTTGTCTCCTCTCCTCCATCAGTCAGTGTTTCGCAGCTCTCCGCTGCTGGGCTGCTTCCTCTTCGGCCTACCGCTGGGTGTAATTAGCCTGATGTGCTACGGCATCTGCACAGCTGAGTCGGACGACGGTTCGGATGACATGGACGCGCTCAAGAGGGAGGGCCTGACTGACGAAGAGGAGGACGAGGAGGAGGAGGAGAGGCAACGCACCGCTGAGCTGGAGGGCCCCGAAGAGGGCGAGAACGAGGAAGACGATGTTGGAGAGAAGGATCCCGAGGAGAAGAAAACCGATTAACACAGGGGCTCCCGCCGGATAGAGGATGATAGGCCTAGTCAAATGCAGTGACATGAAACTCAAAGACATATCAATGTGTTACTACTCTGCTTCTTTGTCTTTCATATCACTCCCCCTCAAAGCTCCTCTAGCACAAACTGCTCTCCCATCTTTGTGTTTAAGGTCAGCTGCTCAGCGAAGCCATCGTTTCAAGCCAACAGCCTTTTTAACGAAAGCATTTTAAACACATAATGTTCAAGAAACGGAGGGACGAACCAAACGAACCGCTTATTTATTACGATTGGACCAACTGGTGGTTTATTCCATGTGATGTGCGACCCTTTCTCTCGTTGTTTTGTAACCACTATCCTCTTTTTTTTTGTCCCTATCTCTTTTATTTTTTATTTTAAATTCCAGTTTACTATGATAACCTAGAATAGTAGAAACCTGCTTTCAAACTAAATACATGAATACACTTTACCCCCGACCCCAAGTAGGCTTATCATGGCGCGTGTAGAAAGCAAAGGAAAGTGCCCAAGAAGGAAAATCTGCCATAAATGAATTGTGCTTTTTTTATAGTATGTTATTGCCTGAAAATATTTCTGCTTCTTCTTCTTCTAGTGGTGCAAAGTGCCGAGACAGTCGTGCTACTTATTCCTCGTGCCAGCCACCTGTTAGTGTTCATTTATGAGAGCTGGAATAATTGGCATCAGTCTGTCTGATAGAGGAATATGGCACATTTTTTTCCGACGCGGCCAACCTGCTCAAAATTCCTCGTGTAGCTGGCTTGTACCTGAACAGCAGACACCCATAACATGCATCAGTAGTTCCTGCAGCTTTTAACAACTCCTATTCTTCAGATAGACTGGCTCTGTCTGTCTCCATATTTCAATCTGTCTTCCATCACTGGTTGCTATATTGAATTCAGTCGGCAGGTGGAAGTTTAAATCCCGATGCACTGAGACGTACACTGAGCGTACAAAATATTAAGCCCATCTTCCTTCTACTTAGTTTCACTCCCCTTTTTTTCTGTCAAAACCCACTATTGTTAGCTTTCTCAAGGCACAGAAATCCATCTCTATCCTATTTTCATACTAAAGTGTATGTAATAGGCGAGGTTGTGGCTTCGTCTTGGATTTAAGTGGCCGGCCTGTTACATGAAAAGAGCAAGTGATCCTAAAATCTGCTACACCCGGTGTGATACCATTTTTATGAGAAATGCTCAGCACCTTGTTAGATTTAGGGAATCTCTGGCAGCGAAGCATGTCAAAGCACCTGACAACATGTTTCCTTATTTTTAGTACAAATTAGATATTTGTTACTAAAGAAGGAAAAAATAAAGGTAAACCTGTTGGCACTCAAATTTACAGTGGCATTTCTGTGCCAACAAAAGCACATTTTTCATCGACTCTCCTAAGATTCTTACTCATGATTGGTGCACGGAAATACCTGAAATCACCTTTTTTTCCCAATACAGCCAAACCAGTGGGAAGAGCACAGACAAAAACACAAATACTGGATAAAAATCCAACCCGTTCTCATCCCAACTCGTCACAAACTGACGCTTTGTCAGACCCTCGGCGTCACTTTTCAGTTGCAGTAAACATGTGCTTAATGTTGTGAATTAGCTTAGGTTTAGGCAACAAAAACACTTGGTTGGGCTTAAAATTACTACGTTTGTAAAGTGAAAATGTGACTTGACGTTGTGAACATGGACACGAACGATCAGCTGATTGTAACGTGAAAGTGAACCTTAACAACACGGGACGCGAACATCGTCTCTTTCGCTCTTTAAATTACGTCACCACATCGCTTTCTCTGAGCGTTAACTGTTCGGTTCGGTTGCCTTGTCCGGTGGTATCGAACGCCGATGGCTGAGACAAAGTGGCGGTATTTGACGCCCTGGGAATGAGAATGGGCTTAAAATTGTCTTGTGTTAAATAACCAGGATGGCAGGTAAAAGTGTAAATCAGTTGGAAACCATCGCTTAATAGTTTGACATTTTGGTAACTTGTTCACTTTCTTGCCGTGCGTTAGATGAGAAAGTCGATACCAGCTACCCAGTGCGTTAGAAAGTGACGCCTTGGGACGAGTTGATATGAAAACGTGTTGGATATAACATGTTTGTTAGAGAGCTTTAGAGGTGCTGGTAGGCAGTTTTTTTTCCCCATTGAAAGAGCCTGGCTAACTGTTTCCCGGTCGTGTCTAGAAGGTAACCCACAATTGCGGCGAGATGTTTGAGGTTCGGCATTGACCTCGAATAGTTAAGGTTAGGATAGGTCGTCGGGTAGCGAGTCTCGCAAGACTTTTTGCACGTTTTCACAATTCGCCTTACCTTCTAGATACGACCCTGTTTCCCCCTGCCTCCAGTCTTTATCCTAAGCTAAGATAATCGGCTGCTGACTTTAGTGGTGTCACTCTTCTCATCTAACTCTCAACAAGAATGCAAATACTTCCCAAAATGTCAAACTATTCTTTTAGAGTGGCACACTGGATTATTATTCCCTCTCCGCATTTGTTTTACATTATTCATCCGAAACATTCGTGCATTATGTTCAACGTACAGAGCTGCAGAGTAATTATAAGTTTGAAATGAGCGACGACAGCTTCTGTAACAGGCTTTCTCTCAAGGGAACTTCAACACATGGTGATGAATGAGCATTAAGTTCATCCTTGACCTTGGGAAGAGTAATCTTAATTCTAGGTCCACGTCCAAACTTCACATCTCACGTAATGAAAACTGAGCAAACTACTAAACTACTAAATGGAAATGAAGATGATATTTTTAATGAATCTCTTGAGCTGTTTCTGCTATTATTGTGTAAAGGTAATCCTCAATCCCAACATTCTTCACTTCATCGTGCTTTTGTAGCTCAGTAAATCTCGTGACTTGATCGACTTAGGCACCTCAACCTAAGAACACCTGCTGTTTTTAAATATACAGAGGTCATCTGTATTATTACTGTGAAACTGCACTAAAGGAAACCATGCCCTCGCCTTGCCTTCTGGTCTTTGTAGTTGCCTACCATTCTCTGCCAAACTTCCTCTTTGGGTTTGAATTGAGATTGTCACACTTTATTATACAGGTTTAAAAGATTGAAATAAAGATTGTCCTCTTTTTCTCCTTGTTGACGCGTATCTTTTGTCCATCTTATCTACTTCTCCGTCTATCTCCAATTATCACACGTATATTAAATAAGTTTTTTTTTTTCTCTCTCTCTCGTCAGACGGTATAATCCGAGGTAGAGGTGTCGACTCAATTATAGCAGATGTAATCATATTTTTGGAGATCGAGGTTTAACCGCGGCTGATTGCATTACTTGATGTGAAACTCATTATTTCTTCTCTTTAGGGAATGACGGCGCTCTGAAGTCAAACTCGGAGACGTGACTTAACATAATGAAAAAGCACAATGTCATGGCGAACTTTCTGAAGGCCTGACCCACACACAGTTTGAGACAGAGAGAGAGAAAGTTGTTGTTTTTCAGGTGTGATAAAGGAGAACGTTTCCATTGGATGTCATTTTGAGGATAAATCACCGCAAAGGGGGGGGGAGATAATATATTACTACATCAGAATCAGTGTCACCGAGTGTTGCTGATGCAAAAAGTAATTCATCGCTCAATTACCCCGCTATATATTCTGAGAATGAGTTTCATCGCGTGGCAAATGAAGGAGGCCTCCTGTCTCTTTTCTTCCGGAGAACCAACAATCTCGCGCTCCAGACAAGGGCAATTACACCTTGCTGCTCATTCTGACGTCTGTCTCGTGTTGAAACGGCGTTTTTAAGGCGAGATAGTAATCATCTCATTCCTGACTAACGCAGGGAGGTGTTTAATGATGGTGGGGGTCGCGTGAGGGGTCAAGGTAAAGAGATGGATGGTTATTGTAGTTAATGCTTCAGGGCTATTCTGAGCTCAGTTTGTGTCACTCAACAATGGCTGATTAGCCTCGCTCACCATGGAAACCAGCCCACACTTGTTCTCCTCTTAGGAAAGCGGTGTTTTTTGCATTACGGCTGATAGATGGCTGCAGCTGCTCGAGTCCATCTGTTTTGCTGCCACAACTACCTCGATGCCTAATTACACAAACAATGTTTGCCCTTTTCTGAGATGTCGCCCTCCCCTCAGTAAACCCTATTTTGTCTGCGTCTCCATCATCAGCTCAGCAGTCAGATAGTTTCTCGTGGTCCCGTCCGTCAGACTATTTTTGGTGCTGTGACTTCACATCAACAGTTCAACTGGGTTTAATAGCCGCTTGTCAGCCTGTCAGCGGATTGATGGTGCTCGTTGCTGTTGTTTTGACCTGACATTTTGGAAAACTTTTCTTCGGCGGTTGTGTGAAAATGACTGCTGTGTGCTGCTGTGCGGAGATGCCCATCAAAGCTGTTACAACTTCTGCATCAGAAATCATCAAACACACACACACACACACACACAGGGGGATAGTATCTGTCAGCTGAGATAAGAACAACCCATTAGAGTCAAGCATACACCCTGCTTCTGAAACACACTTATGTCAATCTAAATTAAAGGAACACTGTGCAGCATTTAGGGGGATCTATTGGTAGAACAGGCTGTTCTCATACACTGTTTGTAGCTATACCTACGAGAAGTAACACACTGTAATTCTTGTATATCCCACAAAATCAATTTGTGTGTAATTCACGTGAACCAGGAAAGGCGAATGCCGCATAGGGAGGAAGTTGGGGTGGATGGGTGGGTCTAAAAATACCAAACTTTCACCAAGGAGACCGCTGTTTGTGTCTCGTGTGAAACCAGAAGTCAACGTTGATTTATCTGTCACGTAATTTCAGTACTCGAGTAACGCCACTTCCAGAGTTATTTTAACAGAAACCACGATCTTTTTCGAAACCTAACTTAAGTAGTTTTATTGCCTAAACCTAACCAAGTTGTTTTCTGTGAAGACAGAAGTTTATTTTGAAAAGACTTTATGCATTTAACAAGTGGAAATTGACACATGTTGCTGGACATTGGTAGGAAAACAAAAGAAAAATGAGGAATAATTTTTTCGTAAGATATCATACGAACTGTTGTATGAGGATACGTTGGGCAGAAATAGAATTAAGTGTGTTTTCTTTAGTGTATAATCACCTGAAAATAAGAATCCTGTTTTTGTTACCTTAGAATGAGCCATTTAATAATAATATCTACATACGGAGTGGGTCCTCTTCACGTAGCCGGCCGCTATGTTTGTACAGTAGCCCAGAACATCAGCCACCGTAGCTTTACACGTTTGGCACACGGGAGAAGTTTCAGTCGGTTGCAATCTGCAACCTCACCGCTAGATGCCGCCAGAACCTACACACTGCACCTTATATATTGATAATTGATTATTTTAATAAGAAAAACATACATAATACAGTGCTGCAGTCCTAAAACTTGGAAATGAGTTAGCATTTTAGCACTTCCGGTTCCCTCGTCTGGACGTCAATGGGTTTTTACTTAGATGCCTGAAATAAGGTCTGTGGTTAACACAAGCTTAAGAGATTTTAACGTTTTGTACTACGACATGAAATACGTCAGTAAATATCCCACTCGTAAATTTTGAAGCTCTTACGTGTCTTAAAAAAGGAGGTTGCTAACAAGCGACTAAATGAGACTACTAAACGTCATCGCACCAACTCATCCGCCTTTACAGTCTCGTTGTGTATACTCGTGCTCATGTGACTGTGGTGTAGTTTGTTTATAGCCTGACGTTAGCTTTTTACCTCTGGAGATTGGATTCACACTTCAAAAATCATAAAAGTGGCGTTAATTTGTGGAGATTATCTTGCTGAACAAAACATGTAAGTATCATAAACGTTTGTTTGCCACAGAGCTTATTTTCTGCAATAATCCAAAACCTAATGGAAAAATCCAATTGGTGTTTTGTCGAAGGGAACCAGGGCGATGCTAACTTCATGGTTGGACTACAAAAATACATCATCCCTGCAGAACTCTATAGATAGGCCCACCTAC
Source organism: Adelosebastes latens (assembly GCA_916700685.1). NCBI lineage: Eukaryota > Metazoa > Chordata > Actinopteri > Perciformes > Sebastidae > Adelosebastes > Adelosebastes latens. Next base: position 10,509 of record CAKAKR010041688.1, read on the forward strand.
AGTTTGTATCCCAATTTTAATCATAATGTCTGTTTTGATGCAGTGTTATGTAAACCTGAACTCTCCATTAGTGCTCCCCTGTGATTATACATTATTAATAAGGCTCACCACAAATATGATTTCACCACAATCCCATCTGCAGATAACATCTATTTACCATTCACCCCACCCCCCGTACTGCACACTTGTCATGCTTTACATTCTCTCATGGCTCACATGGTAGTCTACAGTGATAAGAGGTCCAGATTTATTGCTCCGAATTCTGCCATTTTTGAACCATTTACCAGTATTTACCATCCAAACTGTCTTGTGTTTAAACATGCATGTGATCAAGTAATTAACGGAGAATATTTAAAAGGAATGCCCGGTGTTTGGCAGATTATTTAGTGGTAATTAAAACATATTCAGAAGTAGCTTATTAATAATACATTCGCCTCATAACTCCAGGCATATTTCTCTCCCTTACATGATAGTTGATAAATTGCTTTTTAACAATAATATTTAGGGCTGTCGAAGTTAACGCTAGGATAACGCTTTAATGCAAATTCTTTTAACGCCACTAATTTCTTTAATGCATTAACGCAACTTGCGATTTTTAGGTTGTATCGGGCTCAGTTTTAAAGCTAGAGTGAAGGTACTGGCATCATGTGAAACTAGAAAACTTAAAGAATCCATTGGTACCAACCATGTCATACTAGCTCCAAACTTACACTAAATTTTGTCGAGGAAAAACTGGCTTGACCATTTTCAAAGGGGTTCCTTGACCTCTGTCCTCAAGATATGTGAATGAAAATGGTTTCTATGGGAAACCACGAGTCTCCCCTTTACAGACATGCCCACTTTATGATAATCACATTATGCTAAATGCAGTACCTGTGAGGGTTTCTGGACAATATTTGTCATTGTTTTGTATTGTTAATTGATTACCAAAAATAAATATATACATACATTTGCGTAAAGAAAGCATATTTGCCCACTCTCATGTTAATAAGAGTATTAAATACTTGACAAATCTCCCTTTAAGGTACATTTTGAACAGATAAAAAATGTGTTGCGATTAATCGTGATTCAATATTTGAATCGATTGACAGCCCTAGTAAAAAGTATTGGTATTGATATAGTGGTGATCCTGTCCCAGGTTGCTAAGCTCTGATTGGACAATCACCATTTGAGTGAGAGGTTTTTTAGTAAACGGTCAATTAGGAATCATAAAATTCAAGACGACTGCAGCTCCAGACTCCATATCTCGGTCTATGACAAATCTTTATTTATAGCTGAAGCGTACAAATGATGCGCAGCTCTGCAGAGAATAACAAGTGCACGGCCCACATTATCTCTGTCACCTCTAAGTGCACTGTAAGCATTTCCCGCTGGAGTGTTTCTGCTTATCACTCTGCCAAGGAGCTGCTGCCACACAGCAGCTGCCTAATGATGTTGCCCGGGTCGTGAGCGTTTACTGAAGGGACCTGTCCCCTCAGGGGGGTCGGGGTGACTTACAGTACCTGAGACGGAGACGTTCCTGGAGGAGGTGACATGTGCCCGAGCTCAGCTGCTGCTGACGCCGTCACTCCCACCCACTCGCCACAGGCTGTTTCCATCCTCCAGCCTGATTATTACCCAGAGAGCTTAAAAAAAATCTGCTTTCACAGTCAAGGAAGACAACAGGTTCATCAACACACGGATGTTTGCAGTATGTGTGTGTGACAGCCTTCATAGCCTGTGTTTAATCTGATCTTAGTCCCTTCACACAGATGTTCAGGGACGTTACGTGACTGGCCTGCTGGGTGCAGAGCTTATACTCCCAAACCCCCTTATAGTGACTGTAGCCAGCTGGGTCTTAATGATGGTACAGTAACAACACTTATACTGTACACACACACACTAACGGTGTAGATGTGAGGACCTTTTGCTGCCACGGCAACACATTGTAGAAATAGGAGAGAGCTTGTGGGAACCGTCTCTGAATCCCTTTAACCCCTAAAAACTGGATATCTCAGGAAATACTACTGGGGCATGAGGAGCTGGATTCTGAAAAGAAAGTGGGATTTATTTAAGTTAAGAGCTTTCACACAGTAATCCTTTCAGAGCTCAGAGACGAGGGCTGTGTTTATATACTGAATATTATATATATATCATAAACCCCTTATAGAAAAACTGTGTTTACATCACTTCCACAATACAGAAACACAAACAAGATTGGCTTGTTGTGGAGTTGTTGTGCTCTTAAATAGTTAATGAACTTCTCTAATTAATATATACATGTTGCTAAAAGGGTATATATGACGTTTTAGGTTTAATTAGGGTTTGGACCCACACTGGTGTATTAAATTATTCATAGCCCGTTTGGTGTCTGATATTATCCTTTTTATCTTTTCAACTGTAGTGTTTAAGCGTCAGTCCTCTTATCTTGTTTGTACTTGATTTGTTCTGTGCTAAACATACATGTAACACATTTGACCAAATATTCACAGAACAAGAAAAGAAGAAATCCAAACAAAACACACGGATTCAATCCAACGTGGGACGCAGATATTCTTATAATCATAACAGGAAATATCTCTACCTACAGTATATTATCCTGTGTACAGAGAATTAAAAAAAGAGAAATAAAGAAACAGTTTGGTATTTCGGGACATATGCACATTCGTTTTCTTGCAGACAGTTAGATGTGAAGATCAGTAGCAGTCTCATGTCGGCACCAGTGGGCAACCTCCTGGTCTGAGATGTGAAGCCAATGCTGAAGTGCCTTAAACCTGCAGTCTTTCTAATAGCCAGCAGGAGGCGACTCCTCTGGTTGCAAAAGGAAGTCAGATTGTATAGAGGTCTATGAGAAAATGAGCCTACTTCTCACTTGATTTGTTACCTCAGTAAACATTGTAAACATGAGTTTATGGTCTCAATCGCTAGTTTCAAGTCTTCTTCACTACAGCATGATGTTCATTTAGTAAATTATGCTCCCATTTAGAGTCAAATAGACCATAAAGCAGGGGATGCTTTAGGACGTGGCTACCTTGTGATTGACAGGTCGCTACCACGGCGTTGTTCGGTCTGGGAGTTTTACGTGTTTTCGTCTTACAACTTTAACTCTTTCACAGTGTGTTTCCAGTTCATTAAAGTTAATTATAACCTTTTTGGTCGCCTGAAAATGTCGTTCGGTTGTACTTAACTCAACCCTCTCGTGTCACTTCTGGTTACAAAAAAACAAGATGGCAACGGCAATAATGTTGAACTCGAGGCTTCAAAACGGCAGTCCACAAACCAGTGGATGACGTTGAGGTGACTACGTCCACTTCTTATATACAGTCTGTGGTCTGTACACTAAATAGGAAGCTACAGCCAGGAGATGGGTATCTTAGCTTAGCATAAAGACTGAAAATTAGGGTGACCAGGTGTCCCACTTTGTGTGGGACTGCACAGCATTTTTATCCCTTGTCCCACGTCCCACATATTGAGACAATGTCCTACATTTTCATTGGCTCTAGTTTTCAAAAGTCAAACCACTGCAGGACAGACGCTTTTCTAAAATCTGGCTTTTATCCAGTGGCTGTGAAGAAAGCAGCGAATGTTGTCATCACGGGGCTGTGTTTGATGTCAATCAAACTGCGCACGTGTAGGTCAAGTGCAGGTTAACCTGTCAACGTATATGCTACGCTACGCCCAACGGGGAGTCACCGCGAAGTCACAACCTACAGTAGTTTATGCAGATTTAGGCAGAATATGATGGAAGCTACCACAAAGAAAAGGAAACGCAGCTACACCTAAGACTGGGAAACTACTTATAACTTGGTGAAGCTGGTGGAAGGCGACTCTCAGAGAGTTTTTTGTGAAATTTGCGTTGTTATTTTTCAATTTTACTCGGGGGTGGGGGAATACGATGTGAAGCGACACAGTAACCTGTAGGATAACCTCTATAATTGTGTTCTCCTGAATCAAACGGAGGGCAAAACATAGAGATGTTATGAGCTAAAAGGCAGAATAGAAATGTTCATTTTTTCAAGTTAGATGGACATTATATCAAAATTACAGACTACCTCTCAGCCTTGGTTACGTGTCCCACATTGTCCTACACAAACATACTCTTTGTCCCACATTTGGTTTGTTGGGATCTGGTCACCGTAGTGGAAACAGGGAAACAGTTAGCCTGACTCTGTGCAAAGGTTGTGGTTTTGTAGAGGCTCATGTGGTGGACTATTCCTCAGCCGGGAGCAGCATAAAACCACAACTTGTTGTCTTTTCACTGAAGTCTCTGTACAGATTAAACAAATGAAATATAACGTGTTAATCAGTGATCTTTAGAGGTGCTGGTAGGCAGATTTTTCAACCTTCAAACAGAGCCACGTTCACTGCCTCCTGGCTCTAGTTTCATATCTAATAGACAGATAAGAGAATGTCATTAATCTTCTCAGCTTGTTCTTGGCAAGGAAGTTTAATCAGTGTATTTCCAATATGTCGAACAATTCCTTTAACATTAATGAATCTCATTGTTCCACTGAATAAGGTTGAAAGAAAGAATATAGTGGCTGCACTTGTGTCAGATTCTTGAAGACTTTATTTTGAAGGGGACTTAATTGTAGGTTGATCAAACAGCCTCCAGGGAGGGACGGCCCCTCCCACGTCCCTGCATCCTACACTGGAGGAAAATAATGCATTAAAAATTTACCAGACGCCTTTTTGAGCGTTCATGTGAACAATGACAAGTGGAGTAGAGACAAGCGCTCCTGATGTGCCATTCTCTGGATCAGCGGTGCAAAGTGCTCTTAGTGGTCATTATACTGAGCCCACTTTAGCATCCAGCACCACAGAGGAATAACAGCAGAGCGCCTGCAGAGAGTAATAACGTCTTAGTGCTCCTGTGGCCACATTTGGCTCAGGCCACTGGTTAACTTTGCAATCTAATAGGAAATGTTTTCTTTTCAGCTGCCTCTGATAGCTTTTTAATTGCTTTCAGTGACACTGTCACCTCGCTACCCCAATAGCCTGGAGGCCGTGTTGTGTTTTGCGATGGCCGGGGAGCTCTGTAATGTAATCATGAAATAATCATAATTAGGAAAACATAATTGTGAGCAGTTATTTGGTTTAAAATGACCCAGAGGTGCAAAATAATCTCTTAAAAATACATTCTTGTTGATAGACGGCTCAGGAAAACATTTAAAAAGAGGCTGTAATGAGGCTGGAGGCCTGTTTGTGTTTTGTAGAGACGGAGTCTAACACACTCCTCTGGGCTTTCTGCTAATATACAAGATAGAAACCTTCTGGGTTGTAAACAGGGTTTTTCCTGGTTGTTGCATTGAATTATTGTCGTTGCATTAGGCTCCACTGAAAAGTGTCTTTAATATGTGTTCACTGTGGGTGAGAAAAAACACATTCAAAATGCAACCTGTTGTTGGTGACACTCAAGAATAAAAGAGATGAATCTAAAAAAGGATTTTTTAAATTTTAATGAAAACACTAAGACATTCACTGAGACAGCTAAATGACATTTTCCTGTTTTCAACATCTGGCTGCCACTAGAAAAAAGGCACAAATTCAGTCAAAAGTCAACAGGGAATCTAGTTTATCCTCAACATGCTTCTTCTACAGAAGTTGTCCTGACAAATGTACTACATTTTGTTGTTATTGATGTTAATTATGCTCTGGAAGTACTAATTAGGTAGCTTTTCATCCTGCTATACTACCTTTGTACTCATAGTAGTGGTATCCCGGAGTGATGAATTCTTATTAAGTTAAAAAGATATTTTTGTTTTAATTACTGCACTTGTTTTCATTAGAATTATCATACTGACAAAGCCTCATATATTTTGTACAAAAATTCTACTTTTAGAATTGATACACATGACTATTATCAAGAAATGTGCTACTGTAATGGGATATTTTACAGTGATAAAGTTAAACAAATACTGTATTATAAGTTTTTGTTAGTTCACTAATTTCTGCATTATGTTTTACAGTGTAATGTTGTTATATTGTGTGTATATCATATAGATATCATGTCATTCTGAATACTTCACCCTTAAGATTACCATTTGTATATCAATTACCAAAAAGCCAATACGATTTTTTCAGCAAGATAATCTTCACAGACGAACACCACTATATGATTTTTGAAGTGTGAATGCAGTCGCCAGAAGTAAAAAGCTAACGTTAGGCTATAGACGAACTACACCACGGTCACATGAGCGCGAGTACACACGACGAGGCTGTAAAGGAGGACGAGTCAGAGTGATGACGTTTAGTAGTCTCATTTAGCCGCTTGTTAGCCACTGCCATTTTTAAGACATATAAAAGCTTCAAAATTCAGTAGTGGGATATTTACTTCCGTATTTTATATCGTAGAACAAAACATTAAAATCTCTTCAGCTTGTGTTAACCACAGACCTTATTTCAGGCATCTAACTAAAAACCCATTCAAAAAACCCATTGACTTCCAGACGACGGAACAGGAAATGCTAAAATGTTAACTCATTCCTGCACCACTCTATTGGGTGTTGCATTGTCATTATGTAACTGTGAGTGGTGCGTATGTGGTGTTTGTATTGCCATTATGTATATTTTTAGATGTGATAGCACAGCTAATGTTCCAAATAAACAAACAGTAGCCTACAAAGTTTCAATAGGAATATCTCTAACTATAATCATACTGACAAACAAATGAAAAATAGTCAAAGTGAACTTCCTCAAAACTTCCTCAGAACTGCTCCAAAATAAAGTGAATACCAGATAAAAACAACCGCACAATGTCATTGTCAAGCAGCATTGCTTTTAAGGCAGTGACATGTGCTCTCTGTGGGGACGCGAGCAGCCGGGATGAGTGGTGCACAAGTTGTCAACCATCCAGATAAATCTTCTCAGAGCTCCACGCTGCTTAGACCACCCAGGAGGATCTGGCCCGGAGGTTCGTCAAGGACAGCCAGAGGCAGATTCAGAACTGGCCCTCAGCCCTGGTTTTTTTTCCCAAAGTGGGTTGTCTTCTGTGGCTTCACTTCTCTGTGTCTCTGTCTGTGTGATGTGCGTGCCCGCGTGGTGCAGCTGCAACTAGGGCACAGATTGTCTGTCATGCGTTTCCGCCTATCTGGACTTGGTTTAAACAGAGCGGAAAGTGGAAGCGGCGCTCGGAGTGAGTGAGCTGTGTGCAGCTCGGGCCAACGGATGGCGGAGACGGGACGGCGCACCTGGAGTTAATGAAAAAAATTTAACACTCATACGAAACATGAAGGGTCCTGCAGGATCACAGCCTGCCACAAACACTTAGAGGATGCATTTGTCAGGAGCAAAGAAGCCGGCTGAAAGTCCTTTGCTGCACCAGTTTGTATCAATCAGCTCGACCTGACAGCGGGAAGAGAAACAGACGCCAACTGTTCCCGCCTTTAAAAACAAGTACACGTGTGGTATCAGCAGTCATCAAAGTTAGGAACAGTTTACTTTCTTATCAAGGGTTTCTGCCCAAAATCTGATCTGCCTGGGAGTTATTTTATAAACTTCAGAATCAGATGTTGTTACTTTAAATAAATGCCTATAGCTCCTTTAATAGCAGTAGTTAGTGATCAAATGGTAACTCCCTTACAGAGCAACAAAGCATCGCTTTAACATCTGTAACAGCTTCTCTGAATCTGCTGATACTTTTATTCATCTCTGAGACAAAGAGACAAAACAAGATGCAGAGCGTGGCGCTGCTTAGCTGCACATCTCTGTGTTATGCGGAATAAAGCGTAATACAATTAAGATGACAATCTTACCAAAATGATGAATGCTGATGCTCCTGCTCCACTGCTTTATCCATTTATCTTTCTTTGTAAATTACACATTGCTTTGCCTTGATATTCTCACCCCTCTCCATCACATGCAGCTAAAGGACACAGGGGCTATTTATACTGTTTAGTTTTATTCCTATTTGGCTTGGCTACTGCTGATGAAAATCAGCTGGCTACATTCAATACTATGCATCTTACTTTGATATAACAACATGCTGATCATTAGCGTAGAGGTTTAACTTCTCATATAATTAAAGAAGACCTATTATGCTTATTATTTTCAGGTGCATACTTATATCTAGGCTTCTACTAGAGCATGTTTACATGCTTTAATGTTCAAAAAATGCTTTATTTTTCGCATACTAGCTGTGTTGCTGCACCATTTTTCACCCTCTGTCTGAAACGCTCTGTTTGAGCCCCGCCCCTCCCAAGAAGCCCAGTCTGCTCTGATTGGTCAGCTGGCCCACTCCTCTGTTGTAATTGGTCGAAGGAACCAAACTCTTCGGACTCTGCTCCAGCTCGGCTCTAACTAGCCGAGCTGGAGCAGAGTCTACCAAACTAGCTGCTAGGCAGGTATTATGCAAATGTGTTCCTTGGTGACATCACCATGTTACGGAAGAAAAGGCGGGACTTCCAGCAAGGCGTTTCAGGCAGTTCAGGAGCAGTGTTTTTAGATTAGACTCTGGGCTTTGTAATAATATAATTTTGACTTTTTTTCTGCATTGAGAACTTTAAGTACAGTTTCCTGATTATACTTACATACTTTTACTTAAGTAACACTTTCAATGCAAGACTTTTACTTGTAACAGAATATTTATAGCGCGGTATGAGTACTTTTACTTAAGTTAAGGATATGAATACCTCCTCCATCACTGGGTGGCTGTGCCTGGCAACGGTTGCTAAGCTGTAATTGGATAATCGCTGTTTGTGGGCTGGTGTTTAGCAAATGATCAATTACCTAATTTAATTTTTAACCAGGTTTTGCTGTTCCTAAATATATCTCTGTATATGTATAAACATATCTGCTGTGTTTTATGGCTTGACTCCAGTCAGTGTGGAGGGAAAATGGAAGAGAGAAACCTGTAACTACGATTTATTACTTCCCAAAATGAATGTGGCACAAACAAAATAGTCAATTTTCATGGTGTGAGCAGGTATCAGAAAGCACCTTAACTTCTTTATTCACATGGGTACGACCAACCCGAGCAACTGAGACTTCTCTGTGGTTTATAGTAGATGACACGTCCACTTTATGCTGCTGCAATGTTTTAATACTTCCTGTTACCCAGGCAGAAACAACCTTGTCTTCTTTAACTTCAAAACTGCTTATCAAGAATTGTATTTAAATTACCCCAAACCCACTCATGATGCAGACAGAAACATGTGCACACATACAAACCAGCATTATAATTCATCCCCCATCTCTCTCTCTCTCTTTTGCTTCTGTAAACGGGCGTCTGATATCAGAATGAATCTGAAAAGTTGCTCTTCTTTGCCCATTAGCATGCAGGAGAGACATCGTATTTTTGCATGTGAATAAACAGTTATTGAAATGACCGTCTGAATCTGGAGAGGATCAGAGATTAAACGGTTACACTGATTGACACGTTCTGATCCCATTTCTAAAGAGCAGACATTTGAATAACCCATTGTTTGTTTTAACCTCATGACAGTGGGTACTTTAGGCAGACTGCACAGTGATAACCTTTAACTGGATGACCCGAGTTCAACTACGCTTCAGCATTGTTCAATAGAAACACCATTTCCATCCTTTGTCAGCACTAGAGGACTCTCACAGCCAATGTGGAGGAAGTATTCAGATCCTTTACTTAAGTAAAAGTATTCATACCACACTGTAAAAATACTACAAGTAAAGACTTGCATTGAAAATGTTACTTAAGTTAAGGTATGTAAGTATTATCAGGCAAATGTACTTAAAATATTAGAAGCAAGAGTACTCAGTGCATTTGTGATCATATTCTTAATTTAACTTATTTTATATATATATATTTATTAATTTTTTATTTTACTTATTTACTTCATTATATTTTCATTATAAACATATATAATTTTTAACTTCATGTTTAGCTATTTACTTTCAAGTGATTTTTTATTAGTATTATTTTTTTAAACACTGCCATATGTTCAATTTAGGGGAAGGTTCTGTGTTGTATGTACAATGTGTTAAATGTATAAAATCAAT